>JAVJIF010002537.1:75000-377085 GCA_038442645.1 Agave tequilana | reverse complement strand
CAACCAGATCTCAATCACCAAAACAATGAAATCACAACTAGAAGAAGAACAATCGCAAACAACCAAGATCTAACGAGGTTCGGCCAACGTGCCTACGTCCTCGGGGCAATCAAAGGGGAGAATTTTAATTGGGAAGATGATTACAATGGATCTTAGCCTCTCTCAACACAAGAGAACCCTAAGCCTCCTAATTTCGCAGGTTCTTCTCCAAGATTTCCCACAAGATTACTTCTTAGAAAACCCTAGCAGCCCTTAAATACAACAGGTTTCCGAACTGCAGATTTCAGCCCAAACCCGACTGTCGGTCGACCGGGACGGTCGACCGACCCTTCTACCGGTCGACCGGTCCGGCGACCGATTCCAACAGAGAGTTGGCCCTTTACAGTCAGTCATATCGGTCGACCGGTCCGGTCGACCGCTCTTTGACACTGTGCACGTCGTGCACGTCCGGTCGACCGGCCCGGTCGACCGGAGAACCTGTTTTGCTGCGCTGCTTGTTTTCTGCTGCTGTTTCTTCCGTCGTCTCTTGTCGCCGACTTCCTCGACAATCCCTTGACGGTCTGGGTCATCTTCCTCAGTACAAATCTCCCTCTTTCCAACAATCTCCACCTCGGCGAAGATTCCAAAATCTGAGCCGACATCCAACGAACCCCAGTCTATCACCTGGCGAAATCGACACACGATCTCGGCGAAATCGACACACGATCTCGGCTTGCACGCACCGGTCGAAATCGACACACGATCTCAGCGAAATCGACACACGATCTCGGCTTGGAATCTTTGGCTCATCTATTCCTGAAAACATCACACATGCCTTCCCTGCACTTCACCTTAGGAGAATTTCCATACCTGCCGATCACTAACCATGGCTCCTTCTCTGTAACTTTATGACCTCACGAAGACTTCCTTATGAGCCAACACTGACTCTCCACTGACTAGCTCTATCTAGTCTACCTGTCTTCCTCTGACGGTCCAACCAAGTCTGCGTAGAACCAACCAAACATCATCGGCTTCAACTGGATGCACACCCCTCCTTATGCAAGCTCAACATCTCCTCTCCGGAAGATAAAACTGTTCTTCGAGATCACACCACTCCACCTCAATGTGAAGTCCAACTGGCCACACCACTTCACCGCTACATGAAGTCTCTTCACCTCTCCGTGAAGTCTCTTCAACTCTACGTGAAGCTCCATTGACCACACTTCTTCACCTCTATGTGAAGGTCCAAACAACTTCTCGAGAACCCAACCCTAGCTTCATAAGAGTTGCATCACCAATGGCTGCGCCTTTACGGCTGCCTACGTACCTTTGCCCAAAAGGATCAAGCCAAACCGTAGTTCTTTCAACTGAGCTTCATCAAGCTCGAATAATGTTACCTGTTCCTGCAGCAGTGAACCTGTTAGACTGAACCATATGAACCTCTTCCTGACCATCATGGAGAGCAACGGCCTTCAACTTGAGCTTGTCGCGTCCACAAGCTTGAGATTCATCCTTCTTTAACCACGAACGTGGTCTCACCTTGGTTCCTTTGGCTGCACTCAACTTGACATCTTCAGCAATGTCTTCAACCTGTTCAGCATCCCTCTTGTTATCATGATCTCCACCCGATGTCACCTCCGATGAAGTCTCCTTTGATGCCGAACTACCTGGAGATGATGGAGTAGCATCGACCTCCACCCGCTGCGATCCTCCCTTGGTCTTCGTCCTCTCCACCTGCTGAGAGACGATGGACTTCAACCCTGAAGCCTCTCCAAATGTGACATTCCTGCTCATCACGATCCTTTTGTCCTTGGGATCCCACAACCTGTAGCTGTTCTCCTTGATGCCCAAATAGACAAACCTCCTTGCTTGCGGATTCACCTTGCCATTCTTGGCACTGAAGTAAGCCGGACTTCCAAATTCCCGCAGCACACCGTGATCTTGAGCTTTTCCCGACCAATGTTCCAATGGAGCTTTACCTCCTATCGCAGTCGTTTGATTCTTGAGATGGCTAGCATACTCAATCGCCTCAGTCCAAAGCGACCTGTCCAATTCTGCATTAGACAATAGTTTCCGAACCTCCTCCAGCAAGGAACGGACCAACTCCTTAGCCAACTCATCTGTACCTGTTGAGAAGTGTGTAGCAATTCCTGTGTTCTGTCCAAACTGTAGGAATTGGTCAATGTCTTTTAACATTGCCAATATGAAGCTCCTTTACCTTCCTACCTATCTGCCTCTCCATTCTTCCGCTCCACTTCCTCAACACATCTAGGGCTTCTCCCCTTTGTCTCATCGGATATATCCAAACCTGCCTAGATGAACAATCAATTACCGAGACAAAGTACCTGTGACCTCCAAGCGATGCCGTCTTAGCAGGTCCCCATACATTCACGTGAACACGATCAAGAAGACCTTCATTGTGGTGAGAACTGGTGCTAAAACTCACCTTCTTCTTGTCCAGACCCTGTGTCCACCTTCTGACTTGCAGGTAGCAGCACCTTCTTCTGATTTCATCTTTGCAGGAGCTCGCAAAGATTCTTCTTCTTGTCCGGCTTTTTCCTGCTGAATCCCCAGGCCAACCTCATCTTTTGTACTCGAAGTCTCCACCTGATCTGAAATAGTACTACCCTTCAAGTAGTATAAATTTCCTCGGCGGACGCCCTTCATTACAACCATCGAGCCCTTGATCATCTTGAGATCGCCATCTCGAACCGATATCATCATGCCCGATGCTTCCAAAGTTCCCAAAGAGATTAAATTTCTCTTCATCTGAGGTACATACCTCACACTGTCAACTCCCAAACCATCCCATCAAACATCCTGATTGGGATGTACCAACACCCTCCATGCTACATGAGTGATCATCACCCATCACAACTGAGCAACCTTCCAGCTTCTCAAAATTGGTGAACCAGCTCCTGTTTGGACATGCATGGTATGTTGTTCCTGAATCCATAATCCACTCATCTTTGTATGAGTTACTAACACTGGGAGAACTGACTGAAAAAGAGAATCCCGAAGAGTCTGAATCTTCTCCATCTGCCTGTGAACTACTCCTCTGAGTCTTCGTCACCTTCGATAGATTTGCTTCAGCATTCGACTCCTTCTTCTTCCCCTTGAACTTTGGGCAATCTACCTTCCAGTACCCAATTTCTCTACAGAAAATGCACTGATTCCTTTTGAGGTCTTTGAATCCCGGCCTGGATTTCGATCTTCCACCCATCTCTCTACCCTTCCTTGATGAATTTCTGCCTCTCACCTCCAATGCCTCTGCCACTGAGCTTGACTGACCAGAATGTCTCTCATTCTTCCTTGTCTCATAGCTCATCAATGCGGACGACACCTCATCATAGACTAAAGTTTGTCTACCATTGATAAACGTCATGGTGAATGTCTCATACTCCTCCGGTGGGAGCGAGTTCAGGAGAATGACAGCCTTGTCTTCCTCTTCTACCTTGACATCCACGTTTATCAGATCTGTGAGAAGCTTCGTATACCGGTTTATGTGCTCATTCACTGTGCTCCCCCTCTGCATCCTGAACAAATACAGCTTACTCTTAAGCTGCAGCCGTGATTCCACACTCTTGGTCAGGTACTTCTTTTCTAGGGTTTTCCACAGTTTCTTTGCCGACGTCTCATGTTGCACAAGGTACTTTATATCCTGTGCCAAGCATGAACGAATCAAGCCACATGCCGATCTATTCATCTTTGCCCATTCCTCCTCGGTAGTAGTGTTCTTCTTCCTCTCCAATAGGAGTGTGTCCTCGAGATTCTGTGCATTCAATGCATCCATAACCTCACACCTCCACATCCCGAAATTGTTAGTTCCATTGAACTTAACAACATCAATCCTGGAGTTGTTCATTGTTTTAACAGACTTAGATTCCTCTGCCATTGAGATCCTTTCCTTGACCCTCTAACTATGCGAAAGATCAAATACTTACAAAATAGATCTATTACTGAGATAAAAAAGTGATTTTTACCTCTACCTTGAAACCCTAGCTTGAGTTTTCTCACCAGATCTATTCCACCCCTGATTCAACAAGCCCTCCCTGCGTCCACCTGAGATCGACACACGATCTCCTTGAACACCAATGCCTCTGACCTGAGATCGACACACGATCTCCACCTGATCAGTTCTGGAGCCCTTCGAATCTTCAGAGTATCCCAAGCGTAACCTGGAGCTCTGATACCACTTGTTGTGCGCGACAGACAACAACCCTTAGAGGATCCAACCAGATCTCAATCACCAAAACAATGAAATCACAACTAGAAGAAGAACAATCGCAAACAACCAAGATCTAACGAGGTTCGGCCAACGTGCCTACGTCCTCGGGGCAATCAAAGGGGAGAATTTTAATTTGGGAAGATGATTACAATGGATCTTAGCCTCTCTCAACACAAGAGAACCCTAAGCCTCCTAATTTCGCAGGTTCTTCTCCAAGATTTCCCTACAAGATTACTTCTTAGAAAACCCTAGCAGCCCTTAAATACAACAGGTTTCCGAACTGCAGATTTCAGCCCAACCCGACTGTCGGTCGACCGGGACGGTCGACCGACCCTTCTACCGGTCGACCGGTCCGGTCGACCGATTCCAACAGAGAGTTGGGCCCTTTACAGTCAGTCATATCGGTCGACCGGTCCGGTCGACCGCTCTTTGACACTGTGCACGTCGTGCACGTCCGGTCGACCGGCCCGGTCGACCGGAGAACCTGTTTTGCTGCTGCTGCTTGTTTTCTGCTGCTGTTTCTTCCGTCGTCTCTTGTCGCCGACTTCCTCGACAATCCCTTGACGGTCTGGGTCATCTTCCTCAGTACAAATCTCCCTCTTTCCAACAGTTTGTCATCTTCGCCGTGCTATTTATGGTCTCAAACAAGCTCCCCGTACTTGGTTTGATAGATATCGTAAGTCTCTTCCTTCGGCCAACTACATAGAGAGTTTTGCTGATTATGTCATGTTTTATTGTGAGTCACCACAAGGCATTGTTCTCCTTCTGCTTTATGTTAATGAGATGATCATCATTGGGAGTGATCGTGCTATTATTGCCTCTCTAAAGCAACATCTCCAGCGTCAATTTGGAAGATCTTGGTATTCTATGTTATTTCTTGGGCATTGAGATTGATTATTCTTCTTAGGGTTATTTTCTCTCACAGTAGAAGTATATTTCTGACATTTTGGAGTGTGCTACTCTCTGAGATCCTTCTATTTCTGGTTCTCCTTATGTATCTTCTCCTATGGAGTTGAACTTGAGGCTTCACGGAAAGATGGTGATTCTCTACTGCAACCCACACAGTACATGACATTTGTTGATGCTCTTATCTATCTTTACGCTACTCGGTCAGATATCTCTCATTCGGTACATATCCTGAGTCAGTTTGTCAGTGCTCCTACATCGACATATTATGCAACTTTTCTTCGTGCAGTTCTCTATCTTTGTGGAACCATAACTTGATTTCTACTCTTCCCTTCGGATTCTCCTCTCACTCTTCGAGCTTACTCAGATGCTAGTTGGGAAATGATTCGGATACTCACCGTCCCACCAATAATTTCTACATTTTTCTTGGATCCTCTCTTATTTCTTGGCTTAATAAGCGTCAAGACACTATTACCTGATCTAGTACTGAGACCGAATATCGAGCTATGGTTGATACTTTTATGGAGCTAAAATGGTTGTGTGACCTCTTGCGTGATATGGGTATTATGATTCTACTACATATTCTTCTACATGTGTCAATAAGAGTTCCATCTTTATTGTCATTAATCTTGTGTTCCATGAGCACACCAAGCATATTGAAGTTGTGTGTCATGTGACTCCTCTAAAATATACTGCTAAAAAGATTGCTCTTCCCTACATTCCTTCCAATGAGCAAGTGCTGATGTTTTCACCAAGGCTCAAACTGTTTCTCAGTGTCACTATTTCTTGTCCAAACTCTCGGTCTTCGATCCACCGTGATTTTGAGAGAGAGTGCTAAAATATATTGTAGAGTTCTAAATTAATTAGACTCCTAGTCTTAGATTACTTGTTGTATATAAATATAGAGGATACCCTTGTTATTGTATTGTGATCAATAACAGAAATCTTCCCATCTTTTCTCAACAGAGTAAAAGTTTAGAGGTATTACAGATTGTAATTGGCTTTGAAGTATTTAATTATTTAATTAAAGCCGTTGAAACTTTAGTTTCAACTTTCACGTACTTACGCCTTTACGGTACATTTGGAACCGTTGGATTGAAGACGGATTTATCTCCAAATTTGAGATGAGCACGAAGAAGAAGAAGAAGAGAGTGTTAGATTAGATCACAATACAATAACAAGTGTTAATTTTAATACTAGAATTATTAAAATGTGTTTAAGACGGCCAAAAAGACTTCGAGTGTTAATTTTTTTAAGCGAAAGCGATTTAATTGTTAAAAAAAATCATTTAAAAATAGTGCGAACCAGTTTTTTCCCTTTTAAGGTAAAAGGTCTTAATGAAACAAAGTACAAAAAGATAGGTTGAAATAAAACTAAACTAGTTTAATTGGCTTTATTTCACTCTAATTCTCCTCTCTGCATACATGTTACTTATTCACGTATTTTTTTTCCATTTTATTTATTTATTGAATGAACGAATTAGTAACGGAAGCTAATATTATACTATCAAAGCATTCCTTCATCTTTAACAAATTTTCTCAGGCTATTCAATTGCAAGCCTTCTTGCTTGACCTTGCAAGGCAAATTCAAACTCAATTGAATTACAATACTTCTCAACTGTAGTGGATAATAGAGACCAATACTCAAAATTTCGACAGCTTGCCTTTTCTTCAATAAGATGAATCCAATTTTCAGGCAAGTTTGATCCAATTTGAAGCAATTTATCCATCATTGCGCGCGCTTTCAGTAATTCAAATGTGATCCATTGAAATCTAACACTTACTTTGTTCTCCCAATGTATTTTCATGGATCACCCATCACAATGCCAGAACTCTGTTGCAGCCAACAGAACATCTGAATTCTCTTGCTTTCAAGGAGTAGAAAAAACTTCAACAGAATGATTCAAAGCTAACTGTTCAGAGATCACAAATAACTGAGGAACTCAAACAAAGCAGAGATTATATATGCTTATTGTTAATATCAAGCATTTATTCTAAACAGAGAGACTCTCATGTTATTGATATTCTTCTTCCACCACGAACTAAGCATGATTACAGCTTGGACAGGGAGCGGGACACCGTTGCTTGGATTGTCCCATGAGGCTCATTAGTTGGCATGAAGACATCATCAGCAAACTGCAAAACAGCATGTGAGGAAATCAAGTGAAAATTAGTCTCCACATAAAGCACCATAAGGGGAAAAATGTAAAATAAAAAGGAAACCGAAATAAATCCAACAAAATGTTCTTCTTTCTTGTTAAGGTAGCCAGATGTATATCATTCGCCCCTGCCTCAATAGCTTAAGCTTTTTGCTTACGTGGTTTTCAGGCCTGGGATCATAACACTGAGTTTCAAAAAGTCTTGGAACCAACCCCATTATCGTTTATTTAAATATATTTATTTACCGCTACTTATTCTACCTTCCTGAGCAAGTCCACATGGTTTTCGTTTAGGCTCATGTTGAGATGAGTGTTAAGTTCACTTGATCTACATTGGTGTCCACAGACCATAAAACTGAGGTAGACACTACAACCCTAAAATTTAAGCAATTGTTGGAGTTACCAATGTTCTCACCTTGACTATACTTGGATTATCCTTGCTAGATAAGTTGACAGGTAAAAAGTGGAGGTTAGGCATTTTAAGCTGAATAGCTTCTATATCCGAGAACCTGAAAGATTAAGAGAACATAGCTTTAGCTAGGAACATAAAAAAAGGGAAATTACTGCCACCGAGAAAAAATATAATGAGGCTCTAGGGGAAAAAATGAGCAACCTGTTCAGAACAGCTTTTGCCATAAGATAGAGTGTGTTCTGAACTGATGGACTGTAAACTCCCACATGAGGTGGCCCAAAGAATGTGTCCACTAGAACTTTCGTAACATCTTTATACCTCTGCGTGAAACAGAAAGACTGGGCAGGAACATCAGCAATGTGCTCAAAATGATACCTGCCAAGGTAATGAACGAGACTGTAAGTATCTTGTGCTCATTACAACAACAATGATATTCTTTTGCAAAACAATAAACACAACATTCTTTTCTCATGAAAGAATAGATAGCAGAACACTGTCAGTGTCTCTAAGAATTCTGATCTTTTTACTCGAAAGCAAGTTAACAAACGATTCTTTGCTCAATGAAGGAAACCACTTAAAAATGTTATTTTCCTAAAGATCCTACATGTGATAATAAAATAACGTTAGTAAGGTTCCATGAGCAAAGGTTATTAAGAAAGCTTAAGAAGAAAGATTACTTTTTAAGACCCTTGAAACACCAACATAAGTAGATTAGCTGAAAAGACTAGCAAGAGTTTAACAATAAAAATCATCTGGTAGTACTGAATATTTTGAATCTTTCAGCTTAGAGGTATCTAAACTATAAACAAGACCTCCAGGAAGCAGTCATTTCTGTTGCTAGCATCCTTTCCCTTGTGTCCGGAAGAATTGTGTAACGGTCCCTTACAAAGCCTTCAAATCCAGACTGCATTCGAATTTAAAGCAGAACATTAGTAACTGAAGTTACAATCAACAGACAAGGCAGATGACATAGTTCTTTTTGCTGTAATATCAACATCTATAGTAATATGGCATGGATGCATCTAAGTGATTATTATTCTGAAATAACTTGTTCGAACTAGAATACTGCAACAAGTAGTGTAATAGTGTTTGTTTCACTTGCAAACCTATTCGGATTTGTTCAATTTCAATTTTGAGGTCTTGAATTCTTTAATTCACGCATTCAAGTCTCGAACTATCATAATCATAATTGCCTTAATGAGTGGGAGAGAGAGCAGATATTTTCAGAGATTGAAATAAAATTCAAATAATCTCATTCGCACAAGGACACAAGAACCTAATAGAGTGTGGTCTCATGACTCCAATCACATTATCCACTGCGCCACTAAACATTTCAAAAGCATGGGTCTTTAACCAGCCGACAAAGCTATCCAACAACTCTATAATTTATATATAGGATTGGCCCTCTGGGCTAGATATCCAGAAGCTTGTCATAAGGAACCAACCTATATCTCATCACAAGACAATAGAAATGTTTACTTGTGCTATCCAACTCGTTAGCCTAAAAGATAAAGAAAGATTATGAAATACGGGATGAATACATAATTAGCACAAATTTTATCCAGTAGAGTGGTGTGAGCTCGTTCTGAAATTGCACTTGTAATCAAGCCATTTGCTTATATATAGAAGTAGTCTGTCCCCACTAGCAAACAGGAGTGTGATAATTTATGGGTGCAAACGTGTAGATTTAACCTGATCATACCCATAGGCAACTAGTAGCATTTCCCTTTTTTTTTTTTTAAAAATTATCGCTTTTTCTATTGCCTAATCTCGATAAAGCTTCACACAAGATTTAAGATCCTCAACAAACAAAAGGTCAATCACTATATAGGAAAAGGGTCACAATAACCAACATAAAGTCATCTCTCATACAAAATAAAACAGTGTGAAATGTTGAGAGCAATAACCATCATAGTTATTTTACATGAGAAAAGGTTGAGCCCTTGGCAGCATGCGCAATATATTATATAACATGAAAGAAGTGGTGCACCAGTAACAAACTGAAGTGGTGAACCAGTAACAACCAACCTTTGTTGTTTTTAACAAAGCCAATCCTTTGATTCCAGATATTAAAATCAATGTACCACATTTCTTCATTGTCACCTCTGTCATATGCTTCTCTGATCCAAGTTTATATCCTATAAACACAAAAGAATTTGTAAATTTAGTTTCTACTAGAAGTATACTGCATTAGTGGAATAATGGGCAAGGATCACTATTAGCAGGTTATGGTCATAGAGATCAGGAGATTCCCCTGACTTTGATATTGACCTAAACATATTATAAAAGAACAGAAGTCATGTGTCGACACTTAGATGGCATGGGATCTTTGAAATGTTACTATTTTGCTTGTGGGTTTGATCTCGGATAACCTACCCACTGACTAAAACTGAATCATACAGGTACAATAGGCATCAGTTAACCATAGGGTTGCATTCAAGGCTGGGCTATAAAAGACAAAGTAAATTGTATGGAAAAGGGCATATATTTGCGCACCACTTAATTCTGTGTCACAAGATGCAGTTCTAATAGTGTTGACTAAGTTGGAGAATCGGTAGCCAAAGCATCTACATACGATAGAGGTAATCACACGCTCTAGGCTCACAACCAAAGTATTTAGAGGAAGTCCCTACTCTATTTAGACATATAAACAAATTTCTCATTTAAACTATATGAAGCTCCAATAACTTTACGCTCCAAATGAACAAAATTTAAAGCAATTATCTGGTCCAAGACGTTACTTCTTTTCTTATATGTTCAAATTATAACTATTTAACAGAAAATGCATTGAATTAAGTTTTAAATAACTAATAAAAAATCTTTATGATACAGAAGAAATTGAATGAATCATTTCCATGCTTCTGATAGTTCTCGTTAGCAAGTAATAAAGAGTGATACTGAAGCTGTCTTAAAAAATATATGAGCACAAGGAAAAAAGAAAAAGCTAAGATCAAGACTTTTTTTTTAAGAATATGATTTGCAAACCATGGGCATGTTGTTGACCATCCACCATGACACGCTCCCACGACTTCTCAGCTATTTTGACTATAGCAGCAGTTACCTGCACAGAAAGTAAAATGCCAAGTATGATTAATCCTTGATTAAAGCAACTATGTAACCAAGAAGCTTTATCAAGAAAGAGAAAAAAGAAAACACCTGAGGATAGAATGTCGTGAAATGCCTAGCGAGAAGGATCGCAAAACGCTCCACTGAGATGACTTCAGTGCATTCTTTTGCTTTGGCATACACCTTACGTACGAGGGATACAGTTTCAAACAAGAATCAGAGAAATCACCCAGGTAACTAATAATGCTAAAGTGGTAAGAGTGATATTGAGGCACATTGAAGAATATGATTTACTGGGTATGCGGGACACTTTCGGTTAATTAATTATAAATATTCTCAACTATTCAGTACAACCTTCCAGGAAACAGCTCTTTCATACTATCCAAGAGATCTTGGCAAGCATCACAACAGAAATTTTGACAGCATCAGAAGAGATAAATAAGCAATGGTCTGGAAAATGAGTAAAGGATTTGGCAAGTATTTCAGGGTTGATGATGATTATTGAGAATCAGTTCATCTACAAGGTTTTGAGTAAACTCCTTATAGATGCCTTCCTCAGGAAACCAAGGGGACACGTTTGATACAGAGAAGTTGAGTTCCATCTAGCAAATGATGGTGGATGACTGCAATCTCGAAGTGTCTTCCTGATAAGCTGAGTAGCCTATTACTATAAACATTTGGTTCCTGCTATCTTAAATTGAAATGTCATCCTGATAGAATTTCACCTTTGCTGAAGATGTCCTATTTAGATTGGGAAGGCTTTTCTCTTGCATAAAACTTTGTTCTTGAGTTAGTGGTGACAGTCACAGCCAAACATCCCTTCTCTCTTGGTCATATTTTTCCTAAAGTTTTTTAATTACATCGGAAGTTCCACTGATGTCAGAGTAAGGTTCAATGCATTTTTCACTAGAGACATTTAGGTAGAATATAACATCCCTGCTTAGGGTCAAATAGTTCGTTGCATCTCAACATTGTATCTAGATGGAAAAGCTTCAAACACTTCAAGCAGAACAGGATCTTATTGACCAAATCATCTTACTAGAGAGGCTTTGGTTGAACCTTCTGACGTAGAAATTTACAAATTCCCTGAATTCTAATAATTGTCTGCATTGTATTATTCATTTGGTTTTTGACTTCTTTTGCGTATTAAGAATTGAATGTTCACACTTCTCAATATTAACTCATGTCATCTCACCTCTTCATCCGTACACTTTTCTAGTATAGAAGAATTTGAAAGTTAGTACTCTTTTTGATGCAGACATCGGATCGAAAGCAAGGCGCACGTATCAATGGAGATGGAAGCACGCAACACCGACAAGTATTGGCTCAAGTGAAATTTAACCAAGAGATGTAATTTTCATTTTATTGTATTTTCAATTATTTAAGAGTTTTGATTTGTTCTAGTTTACTTCTGTTTTTAGTACCACATCGCTTGTAGGGTGGAATTTCAGTTTTGTAAAACCTATTTAAAGGCTCCCATATTATTAATAAAGATAATGAAGAATTTTGAAAATTTTATGAGAGATTTGTGTTATCTCAAAATATGTTACAGGGTTTGATTTCTAATTATCATCTTAAACAAAAAAAAACCCTACCTTATTTCTTTTTCTCCCTCTCTTTTCCCCAACTCAGCCGCCATCAGGTTTCCCCCCTCTTTTCTCTCTCACCATCTCTCCCTCCAACCAAGCAAAGCCATCCCTTTCAATCTCACTTCCTCCAACAGCCGACCTCCCCTCTCTTCTTCTAACAACCAAGGTACCCGTCTTTACTCTCTCTATTTCCCTCTTGCTATAACCCAGCACCGCCACCATCTCTCCACCACCGACACCCCAGACCACCGCCGAGATCATTTCCATCACTGACGACTCACCCACGTTCGCGCTTCCTCACTGTAATATCCCCTATTTAATAATACCATATTATATTTTTATATATTTACCTAGTTCTACCTATTATCTTATTATTATTAATTAACTTGATTTAGTATCATTATTAGTATTATTATTATTATTTTCATCCAAGTGCAATAAGCTCAGCTCATTCTTCTTTTCATTTTATTTTCTTTTCCTTTTTATGCTAAGCCCGCATGAGCCAAGCCCACTTCCTTATTTTCATTCATTTTCTTCTCCTTTTTCTATTTTTTCTTTAAGCCCAAAAACTAAGCCCGCAAGCCCACCCTCTATTTTTCTTATTCTTCATATTACTTATTTCTTTTAACTAAAGCCCAAATATAACCATTAACCCAAAACTCAAATTCCCATAATCTTACCTTAATTCAAATCTAAATCTTAACTACCTAATCCTAATCAAAATCTCATCTTATCAAGTCTTTTCATAAATCTTAACTAATCCTAATCTAAATCCTAACAATAATCACATCTATCCTAACTTACCCAAATTCAAATCTTATTTTCAAAATTATAACCTTAATTAATCCTAATCCTAACTATTAAATCAAACAATTTAAACCCAACTGAAATTCTAATTTTTTTAAAATTCCTAATAATCTATAAAAAACCTAAACTACTTCTTTCTACCTCCAAAGAAAAAAAATCATGACCAAACTCTCCCCACCTCCTTCTTTCTTTTCTCCTCAAGCGGAGCATGAATAAAAGGGATCTTGAAGTGCAGAGATGAAGGAACATACTAGGGGAGATCAATACCAAATTTATCGGGGCCTTATGATTTCAGTGCTTTGGACTTGGAATCGAGTTCAGGTGAGTGTTCTTTTCCCCTTCAGTTAAACAAGAATTTTGTAATATATAATTTTATATTGTTGTGTAATTATGTTACTAAAATTTACTGAGATGATATTTGTGAGTGTTTCTTTTCTTTATTTAATTTTGTCGTGAGTGTTCTTTTCCTCCTTCAGTTATACAAGAATTTTGTTATAAATGATTTTATTTAATAATGTAATTATGCTACTAAATTTACTGAGATGATATTTAGGAGTGGTTGCTTTTGCATCATTTTCTTATTTGTGTTATCAGTTACTTGCATCATTTCATATGATCATCTGATATATTATATCAGTATGTTTACCTATATTCCTTCAAGAGATATCGTTGAGTGCTAACACTATTTATTTAGTTGATCTACGTCATGAACTGTGTAGTCGTCTACCACTATTGATTCATGATTAGTTGAAGTATACCTTAGACCAGATTTGATCTTGTAATTGACCTAATTGTGAGAAATCTTAGAATATAAATTGATTGATCTTGAAGTTGATTGGTTCGTGATTGAGGTTAAAGGTACATATCTGTGGATAAATAGTATATTTATTTAAGGTAGTTACCGGACATTTATTTTAATGACATTTCAGATGAGAATTTATTTGGACAATGAGGACGGATTAAATAAGATGTTACCTTAAGATTGATTTATTTTGATGCTTAGATTTATATATGAACCTACAGTTCAACTTGAGATTTATATGAGATCTTAATTCGCATTTAGATGAGATCAATAATAGTCAGATTCTGATCAAATGGGAGAATACCTTACTTTGATTTTGATCTATCACATAATACTGATTTTGGATTATTAATTGCAAGTATTTTATATGGATATATTCACTGATAAATTATCTGAGTAATGATGTATATTGATATCGAGGTTTGAGTACAGAGACCTTCTAGGATTTCATATAGCTTGAGGATGTATCACTCCTTAGTTATTATCTTGATTGAGATTGAAACTATTGGTGATGTAACTTAAACTATAATTATATTTAGATCTTGGATTTGACCGTTCATGATGGTAATTATACGAGTTGATATCTGAGTGACATTATTAATAGATTTGATTATATTTATTGATGGTAAAACAGGTGAGAGTTTAGTTGGATATTAATGATTGACTTGGAGATTCTTTATTAAAAGAACGAGATCTTGGACTTGGATTTGTTAGTAGACTCGATTGAGTTGGTATTGACCTTACGTTGAGGAGTAGGCGTAGATTAGGTTGACTTGACCTGGTGGCATGTATATACATAATTGATTAGTTACTTGAATTTCTAGATCTTAAGTTTAAACTCAATGGAAGTGAGAGTGTATGATGGTCTTAATTAACATTGGATAATGATGATTGGTTGGATATAGATAAGTATATATTTTATATATTGGGACTTGGATATATCGAAGACTTTGAGGATCTGAGTTGATTGAATATTTTGCCCGGATTATTCTATTCATGCCAGCAAGTCATTACTTATTCTGAATATCATGATTTACCTGAAAACTTGACCGATTATATATGACAATACCTGATAACTATATTGTCCATGTTACCATAATTGCTGGAAAAATATTGTATACAGTAACAACACCCTCATGTTATACTTGTTACGTGTCCTGTTATACCAGTATCCTGTTCACTGACATTATATATCATGTTATACCAATATCCTGATTACACATGTTGATGTTGTTACCCACCGAATTATCCCAGTGATCTAGGTAACATGTACATTAAATAATCTTGATAATCAAAATAACCTGATATTAAATAACTTATACTGGGATCAGGGAAATTGATGGAGGAGACAGCGTCTGTATTTTGGGTGGACCTAGGATATAGGTTGCGCAGCCGAAAGAGGGTTCTACTGTAGGGTTCCCGTGGGGTGACTGACACCCTAGTCCGTTCCTGTTATACATGTTCATGACTACCTAGCGGTAGTGCCTGGTTCAGCGCCAGGAGTGAGCCGTGGTCCCGAGTATATACGGGACCCACCTAAAACATGGACAATGTCTCCAACCGATCAATTTCAATAACTTAGGACCCTGATTGACATGTATAATAGGCGTAGTATGGGATGCGTCTATTACAGGTGAAAATTAATGTT
The DNA here is from genome assembly GCA_038442645.1 of Agave tequilana. Classification (NCBI taxonomy): domain Eukaryota; kingdom Viridiplantae; phylum Streptophyta; class Magnoliopsida; order Asparagales; family Asparagaceae; genus Agave; species Agave tequilana. The sequence goes on along the minus strand of JAVJIF010002537.1, from coordinate 361,490 downwards.
CGCCGACATAATAATAAACTGTTCATAATGTAATGTAATTGATTGTCTTATGTATGTTGGACACCCGATGTTACACCTGATCTTATTGGACATCTGACTCTAGTACTGACTGACTCTACCCGCTTGATTTATAGATTGTGATAGACACCTGATTGAATACCTGACTGGACACATACTCTACTTTGTGCTATCCACATTACTGTTTATTTACTTTATTCATGTCATTTCTTATTCCCGTATATATATTTTCTTTATCTGCTCACATTTATATGCATGTGCATCTTTCCAGTTTATTCTTATACATTCACTAGGAGTTCTGCCTCCCTGAATTTGCATATCCAGATCTGTAGCTATTTCTTACTGATCAGGTTTTGGAGAGGATTACAGGCGTTACGAGAAGTTGAAGTCTCTCTTTTCTCGATTATAGGTATTATTGCTCTTTTATTCATGTTATTTCCTGATTCTTCTATATCGCATCTCGTTGCCATTTCTTTCCTTTATTTATCTGCTATTATTGTGTTAGATATTTATGTCATATTGCAGTGATATTGATTTATCATAATTGATTTTATAACTTGTTCAGGTTGCTTTAGGCTTAACGTATGTGCGTGGGGTATTTTTTCTCGCGTACATACGTCGCCGACCTTCGTCGCGACTCCGTTTCTGCGTATTTTGGGAAGCGGGGCGTGACACTCATTGTCCAAGTTCGCATCCCTCCTCCGCCTCCTTCCCTCACTCGTCGGCCTCCGCCGAGCGCTACCGTTGATGTCGAGACCTCGCCGGACGTCTGCCATCATCGCCGAGGCCCCCTTGGTCTCTCCGTCGTGTTGTCGCCTTCCTCCACACCCCACCAGTCGCATCTGTAGGAAAGAAAAAGAGGAAGGTTTAAATTGGGTTCTTTTAAAGGTCAATTGGGTTTGGATCCAAACCAAACAAAAGACCCGCATTCAAACAAAGAAAGAACCAAGAGGGAGAATTGGGTTTAAGTCAAAAAACATGCAACCAGACCCGTGCTACATAAACGGGTTTACATAACAGACCCGCTAGTGCAACGTTTTGTTCTTCGGGCGTAACTCTCACATCCGGTATCCGATTTAGGTGTTTTTCGAGGTGTTACGATCGTGACGACGAGCTCTACACATCGTCATCCTCTACAGGTCGCAGAGATCTTTGTGATCATTAGTAGGTAAGTCTCTTTACATGATCTCGTATTTGTGTTGATAACTATCCTCTTTATTTTATCGATTTAATATGTTGTCACTATATTGCGAGACTGTGAGATTCTACTTGCCTTGTGTTTACTGATCATATGCATTGATTTTACAAGCTTTTGCCATCATAACTAGTAATTCATCTTTCTATTTTAAATTTAGAATGGTACGATTGCAACTCATGGTTCAAAGTCGCGATCTCGGCCGAGGACTCGGAGTGCACCGTTCCACATCGGTCTCGGCATCGCGAAACGGACTAAGGCGATACGCACAAAATACTATATAGAGAGCTCAAAAAATTCTGAAAAAATAACGACAAATCCTAAAAAATGCAGACATCAAAATTAATGTATCACATGCCCAAAACAAATCTGTTTTGAGGAGTAATTGGTGTGTAACACCCCATTCCCAGAATACGTTCCCGAAATATGTATCACATGTCCAAAATCCAGTGGTTTAAATATCAGATATCGGCGATATACCGGTCGGCAAAATTATGTACCAGATACCGGATACCGGGTGATATATCGCGATATGTTACTAAATATCGGTTGATATATCAATAGTAAATACATATAAGACATTATTAAAAGAAATAAGTTATTATTCAAACATCATATAAAAACATCATTGAAATACCATAATGAACATAGAATAAAATAAAACAATCTCTCAAGCAAAAATAATAATTATTATCTAAATAAGTAACTATAAGGGCCTATATATTGGATATTTCATCTCGGATATCAGCCAATGTATCGGCCACGTGGCGATACATCGGCCAATATCGGTCCAAAACGATATCCAGTAAATTTTTGCACTTATTGTATCATTTTGGATAAAATACCGGTATCTCGGCCGATATACCGGTATATCGGCCGATATTTAAAACAATGCCAAAATCATGACACAGATTTGGCTTGTTTCAGTTTTAAATGTTATTTTAATATTTTAGATTTTTCACAATTTTCAGAAATTTTTCTGATTTAGTTTACAAATTTCCTAAAATCGGTGGCGGCCAGTACCGCCGATCGATTTCATGATTTTTTAAGTTGCAAACGGGATTGAATTTCTTGAATCTGACCTCACATTATTCCTCTAGATGATATTTTCTACTTTTGAGGATTTTTGGAGATTTTTCTGAATTAGTTTAAATTTGCGAAATACACTATTATTTTATTATTTTTTCAATTTCTTTCTTTCTCCTTTCTTTTTTCTTTTCTTTCCCCCGAGCTGAGCCCACTGCTTCCCTCCCCTAAAATATCTCTTCCCTTCTCTTCTCTTATTTCCCTCATATCTCTCTCTCTCTCTTCATATTTCCCTCTCTCTCCACACTCTCTCCCTCTCCCGGGGAGGGAGGGGGGGAGAGAGGCGGGAGAGGGAGAGACAGAGACAGAGAGGGAGGGGAAAGGGACAAAGGCGGGAGAGGGAGCAGGCAGTGAGCAGGAGGCGAGGCGAGGCGACGCGATGGCGAGGAAACAACGGCGAGGGAGACGACGGCGAGCAGCTGAAAGTTTTTTTTAACCTTCGTCACGAGTTTCGACTCGAAAAAAATCCGAGTCGACTCGGCCAATTCGGCCGAGTCAACCGATTCCATGGTTGACTCCACCGATATGGCCGAGTCAACTCAGCGACCGATATCGCCGAGTCAACTCAGATTTTTTTTCCGAGTTCTGAAGAATGGTGAGAAATGTTGGATCGGGGAATGGTTTCGTCTCGGTGGACGTCGTTCCGACTCGACCGAGTCGGAACCGGAACGGCTGAGACTTTGAACCCTGTTGCAACTGCACGTATTGTTAAAATTCATCTGTTTACATATTAGTTTTAATTATTTTCCTATCCAAGATCGTTTTGTTGGTGAAACGTAGCGAAATTTTATTCTATCACAGATTTCTGATTCACAGGCATACACCGTTTCACATCATTTTGGTGTTAAAGCACGCTTATGGTAGGATCTGCATCACGTAGGTACTTATTAGAAAATTTTCTGCTTTATTGCATTAAAAAAAAATCTAGACTAGATTTGCATTTCTTCATCTTTATTTAGGTTTTTGTGTAGTGCATGCCCACCTGTAGTGGTCACACATATATGTTAGGAGAGTCTAGCAAGTCTCATACCTCCCCAGTGGATCCCCAGCAGAATGCAGCAATTTTCGCCGAGATAAATGCTAAGCTAGAAACCCTTAAGGCAATCAACAAACGGCTGACCAAAGTAGAAGTCATGTATGAACCACCTGAGTCACCCACAGGTGATCGAACCCCACAGAAAAACAACCGACGTAATAATACCGATAGCACATCCGATCCCAATGTTCAATATCTGAAAAGCATCAAGATCGATATCCTTAACTTTGATAGACATCACGACCCACAACTTTTCATAGATTAAGCACTCTAACTAGATAGATACTTCACATGGTACGAACTCACAGAATATAGGAAAGTTAAGTACACTGCCATAAACTGTCTGACCAAGCTAGTCAGTATTAGACCAATCTAGAAAACAGGCGTGCAGCCCGAGGTCGACCACCAATTGACATATGAGATAGAATGAAAGAAGAATTAGACACAAAGCATGTGCCACCATCGGTTAGCGCTCGTCTAATGGACAATTGGCACCAACATACTCAAGGTAACAGGTCTGCCAAGGAATACGTCAAGAAATTCGATGAATTCCTTATCATATGCAGTACCCTCTATAGGAAAGGTGAAGCTCAAATTTCTTTCTAAATTCAGAGCCAGCCTTAGAGATGACCTATGAACTGAACTGTTAGGTAGAGGAGTCAACAAGTTAGAGGCAGTGTATACGTTAGTCCAAGATCTAGACTCCGTAGGACCACTCACACTTCCAAGAGTCACGATTATAGGGCCTCAGTGCCTAGACCTTCCTCATATCCCAAACCAATAGGTCTAGTACCCAAACCCCTTCACATAGGGATGATATCAAGGCAAGAATCTTGAAAGGAACAACAGAAACAAAGGCCCCGAATCCTCCAAAGTTAGTTCCACAACCAAGTGCTATAAATGCCAATGTTACGAACACTTAGCTGCCAGTTATCTTAGCCTCCTCAGAATCACCATTATAGATGGAACACCCACCGAAGCCACTGAGTCAGACTTTGATGTGTACATCTTTAAGGGAAAAGACTCTGAAACTGACGAAGAGCTCACAAGTGATGATGTTGGTCTCAATTGTATTAATCAAACATCATCAACTCACTTATTTGTTGTTAAATGTGACTTCCTCCCTACCAACTGAAAAAGACGATTAGAGAAAAAGTGCTTCCTTTCACATATTCATTAAAATTGGAGATAAGAGTTGTAAAGTGATTGTGAACAGTGGAAGTTGTATCAACGAAATATCGTCTAAATCGCTCGAATATCTTGGATTAGAGGTTATACCCCACCCATTCAAACTGTCATGAATTGACTCCACAACACTTGAGGTCAAACAACGATGTTTTGTCCCAGTCAATTTCAATCATTACAAAGACAAGATCTGGTACGTGATCACTATGAATGTGGGTCAAATCATATTGGTAGACCACTGTTGTTCGACAAAAATGTCACCATTTACGGTCGATCCAACATGTGTCAATTTGAGCATGAGAGTAAGCAGATTAAACTACTACCCTTGAGACCCAAGACTGAAAAATCCAAGCAGACATCCACTTTAGCTTTGCTGTCAACCCCAACTTCTCCACTGTAGAGAGAGGATCAAAAACAGAACTTGACGGGACTTGATAGGACTTAAGTCGACCGGGCGGTTGACCGACGTGCACAGAGGATGAAGAGTCCCAGCATATCGATCGACCGAGCAATCAACCGACCTGGAAGGTAAAGAAACCCATTGGCTCGGACGACTGACGTTTTACAGAGAGCCCTACAGCCTTGAGTGGTCGATCGCCCTCTTGGAGCGCTCGACCGGCTGATCGACCAGCGGTGGGTTCTGGACCCAACCTGAGCTGGTTTGGGGGTTTTCTTTTTCTCCCTATAAATAGAAAGGTGATGTTAAGTGCAAGAGTTCAAGCCAAAATTGAGTGAGTTCTTGAGAGAACCTTGTAATCCTCTTGTAATCTCTTGTAAATCATATAAGATCTCTCTCTTCTGCCCCGGAGACGTAGGCATCTTGCCGAACCTCATATATCCTTGTCTCCCTCTCTCTTTGTGTGTGTTTGTGTTATTAGGGTTTGTGTTCTTGGCATGCTCCAGCACCAACAAGTGGTATCAGAGCTCTAGGTAATCCTTGGGCTTCGTTTGGTGGAGTGCATCTTGATTTGGAGCTTGGTTCTTAAAGATCTCAAGCTTGGAATGGATAAAAATCAGATTTTTATTAGGTTGGATCTCATCTACTACATTTGGGTGGAGAGATCAATTGGAAACTCCTTAGAGTTTCAATTGAAGGTAAAAATCCTATCTTTATCTCGTAAATCATTCCATTGTTGTTATATTTGCGTGGTTGGTTGAATTAGAGAGGAAATGGCTGATGAAACAACCAATTAGAGTAGTTCTTTTGTTGTGAAGAATATACAAAATTATCATCATACAAAAATTGAAGGTCGATGGCACAAATAATTTCGGATTGTGGAGATGTGAGGTGTTGGATGTGCTAAATGCGCAAAACTTGGAGGATGCTCTCGAATTGCAAGAGAGGCTGAAAGAGATGAAGGAGAAGATTTGAAAAAAAAGAATAGAACAACTTGTGAAGTGATTAGGCCGTGTTTGTTACAAGACCTAAATATGATGTGATGAATGAGACTTCTGCAAAGAAGATTTAGGAGACCCTTGCGAGCAAATATTTGACAAAGAGCTTCGAGAATCGCTTGCATTTGAAAAGAAGACTGTATCGTTTCCAGTTGAAGAGGGGGGTTTCAATTAGTGATCATATCAACACTTACACAAATCTTCCGCGGATCTAGCAAATGTTAATATTGTGATAGATGAGAAAGACAAAACTTTGATCTTGTTGAGTTCTCTCCCCGACGAGGGATATGAGACATTTGTCCTCACCCTGATAAATGGAAGAACGTCACTGAGTTATAGTGAGGTCACTGCCGCGCTTGTAAATCTCGAGTTGAGAAGAAAGGACAAGGAATCCCCTAATGGTACATCGGCGGAGGCATTAACCGTGAGAGGAAGAAGTCCAAATCAAAGAGGAGGAAATCGTGATAGATCGAAATCTAGGTCACGATATGGCAACTGTAGTTTGACTCGTGACCATGTGCATTTTATAAACAAACTAGTCATTGGAAGAAAGATTGTCCCAAGCTAAAAAAAACAGGGCAAAGGAGAAATTAGTGAAACCATCAGAGGTGAATGTCGCCAGATGATTCTGATTCTTCTGGGTTCTCGTTCTCTATTCCACCGTCAGTATGCTACTCAGATGCTTTGGAGTGGTTATTGGATATAAGGGCTACCTATTACATATGTCCCGGAAGGGAATGGTTTTCTAGCTTCGAGAAGCTAAACAGTGGTGTGGTAATCATAGGAGATGATGAAGCATGCCAAATGAATGGGATATGTACCATTCACATTAAGATGTTTGATGGCGCGATAAAGGACTTGACTGAAGTGAGATATGTTCCACAGATGAAGAACATTATCTTCGTTGGAGCTGTGGAGCCAAAAGGACTAAAAGTGACATTGGAGAATGGTGTTCTCAAGGTCACGAAAAGGTCCATCATTGTAATGAAGGGTCTCAGAGACAGAAACTTGTACTACTTGAAGGGCAGTATAGTTACAGGTGCTTTAACAGCCGCAGTTGACTCTCATGAAGATGCCACTCAGTTTGGCACATAAGACTTGGTCACGCAGGTGAGAAATCTATGCAAGCCCTGACAAAGTAGGGCATATTGAAGAGTGCAAAAACCTGCAAGTTGAAATTCTGTGAGCACTGTGTCTTAGGCAGAAGACAAAGGTAAAGTTTGGCACCACGATTCACCGTACAAAGAGAATTCTTGACTATGTGCATACAGATATTTGGGATCCCTCTAAGAATGCATCTCTTGGAGGGAAACATTATTTTGTCGCCTTTGTGGATGATTACTCTAGGCGGAATTGGGTGCACACCATGTCGCATAAAAGCGAAGTCCTAGGTATCTTTATGGAGTGAAGAAGGAGAATGGAGTTGCAAACAGGCAGAAAGATAAAGATACTCAGGTCCGATAATGAAAGAGAGTACAAGCGTGATCCGTTTTTGCAGTTATGCCGTGATGAAGACATTGAGCGACACTTCACAGCTAGAGAAACTCCGCAACAAAATGGAGTGGTAAAAAAATTAATCGTACCTCATTGGAGAAGATACGGTGTTGTTGTCAAATAGTAGACTGAACAAGTCTTTTTGGGCTGAAGCCATGACTTATGCGAGTCATCTTATAAACAGATTGTCATCGTCTACAATATGAGGAATGACTCCGATGGAAATGTGGTCGGGCAAAACTGCTACAGATTATGACATGCTCCATATATTTGGATGTTCGGCTTATTATTATGTGAGTGATGGAAGTTGGAGCCGCGAGCTAGAAAGGCCGGGTTTTTAAGGTTCAAAAGAGGAGAGAAAAGGATACAAGTTATGGGACTGAAATGGAAGATAGTTCTGAGCAGAAATGTCACTTTGATGAGTCTTCTATGGTGAAGACTTCAAGCTCTCAGCAAGTAGAGAGTGGCCAAACCAAGGGGACATCGCAAAGGGTGGAGAGTGATGCATCTTCACCATCTCCAGATAGTATTGTATCGTTTGGGGTGCCAACTGTTGTGACACAGTTCGAGCGTCATGTACAAGAAGAGGAAGAAACAGATGATGTGACTCAGGATCTGGAGCCAGAGGATCAGGTCCCGAATTCAATTGCCGCACCATAAGCCCAAAAGAAATATACGAAAACCTACTTGTTTTTTTGGATATGATTATGGCCTATGCACTTCCAGTAGAGGTCGTGGACGATAGTGTTCCAATACATTTAGAGAAGCAGAGTTAAGCTCTGAGTCTGAATTGTGGAGGAAGGCTATGGTGGAGGGGATTGAGTCTCTCCATGTCAATGACACATGGGAACTTGTAGAGTTGCCCAAAGAGAAGAAGGTCATTGGATGCAAATGGATTTATGCAAAGGGATCTCCAGATGGTAGTGTGCGTTACAAGGTCAGATTGGAAGCCAAGGGCTATGCTCAGAGGGAGGGTATAGATTATAATGAGGTGTTCTCACCAGTTGTGAAACACTCTTCTATCTGTATACTGTTGGGACTTGCAACACAGTATGACTATGAGCTGTATTAGATCGATGTGAAGACTGCTTTCCTATACAGTGATCTTGAGAAGGAGATCTACATGACATAACCGTTGGGGTTTAAAGTTGCAGGGAAGGAGAAGTTGGTGTGTAAACCTAAGAAGTCGTTATATGGACTGAAGCAGTCACCGAGACAATGGTACAAGTGCTTCGACAAATTTATGAGTGGCCGTGGTTACACTAGGAGCTTATATGACTCATGCGTTCATTTTCGCAAGTTACCAAGTGGGGAGTATATTTAATCTACTCTTGTTGTAGATGATATGCTAATAGCTTATAAGAACAGATCATCGATAAATAAGTTGAAAGTACAATTATCTTCTGAGATTGAAATGAAGGATCTGGGAGAAGCTAAGAGAATACTGAATATGAAAATTGATAGAGACAGGGTGAAGGGGAGAGTGAGTTTGACTCAGAAAGATTACTTACAGAAGGTGCTTCAAAGTTTCAGATTGGTGGTGAAGCAAAGTCTGTGAGTAGTCCATTGGCCTCTCAGTTTAAGCTTTCAGCAAGAATGTCTCCAAAAACGATAGATGAATGTGAGTATGTCTCACATTTCATATGTCAGTGCAGTTGGTAGCCTTATGTATGCTATGGTGTGTTGAGAAATAGAAACCCTAGAATTGAATTGATTCATTAACATAAGAGAAGGTACAAAGTATATATAGAAGACAAGGTGAGTATATGGGTAACAACCCAATAACCCAATAATTCAATACTAATAACTAATCTTAACACTCCCCCTCAAGCTGGAGCATAGAGATCTAACATGCCCAGCTTGTTACATACATTAGAAAACATCTTCTGAACAAAGTTTTTCTAAATAAAAAATTAAGAAACAAATACGAAATTGATAACCTTATGCCACACTGTTGAATCTTCGATGTCGACACTGAAGTTGCCAATTAAACCAAACCTCCATGCAAAAAAGTTAATATTCATCACCGTTTTGGATACAAATAGGATTTTAGAGTTTCCTAAACTCAATAGAAAAAGAGATTTTGAGAGATCCTCAAACTCAGTAGGAGAGATTTTGAGAGATCCTCAAACTCAGTAGTAATAAATACTCACGGTAGATGTAGAATCAATTCGTAGTAATAAAAATCGGCAAGAGTAACAAAAGTAGCCAACACCATCTGATGATTCAACAACAAAAGTTAATGACGGAAGACAGTAGATGAGGCGACATTTGATGACGATTAGGTTTTTGAAACTTGAAGGAGAAAGACACATTTTTTTGGGATGAACAGTACCGCCGCGGTACTGTTCATGTGAATAGTAAAACTTTTTTTTAGAGATCTAAATTCAAAACCACATTAGATCTAAAAAAAGAAGAAAAGAAAAGAAAAGGAAGATAAGAAAAGATGAAGTAGATGGTTGATCGCTAAAATTAGGATTTTTGTGGCGGCAAGAGTTTTGGTGGTGGCTAGGGTTTTTAAGAAGGTGATGATGGAAGAGGGATGGCTCTGATACCATGTTGAGAAATAGAAACCCTAAAATTAAATTGATTCATTAACATAAGAGAAGGTACAAGGGATTTATAGAAGACAAGGTGGGTATATGGGTAACAACCCAATAATCCAATAATCTAATACTAATAACTAATCTTAACAGTGTGCACGAGACCGGATTTGTCACAGTCTGTGAGAATGGTATCTAAATACATGCATTATCCTGGTAGGGGTCATTGGGAGATTGTGAGATGGATTCTGCGGTATATCAAAGGTACCGTAGATGTTGGATTGGTTTTTGAGAAGGATGTTGGTGGTAAGCAAGAGTGCATAGGCTATGTGAATTCTGACTATGCTGGTGATCTTGACAAGCGCCGGTTCACTATAGAGTATGTTTTTACCTTATCGCAGGCGCTGGCGAGTTGTTGTACTTTACAGTCTACAGTTGCTCTATCGACGACAAAAGCAGAATATATGGCTATGACAGAGGTTATAAATTGAGGCGATTTGGCTTCAGGGCTTGATGGATGACTTGAGAATCGAACAAGACTTCTTGCGGATCCATTGTGATAGCATGAGTGCTACCTACCTAGCGAAGAATCAACTCTATCATGCAAGAACGAAGCATATTGATGTCAAGTACCACTTTGTGCGGGATGTTCTTGAAGATGGAGAATTGAAGTGAAGAAGATTCACACCAAAGACAATCCCCCAGACATGCTTATAAAGGTGAATCCCAGAGTCAAGTTCCATCATTGCAAAAACTTGCTCCGGATCCTTCCGGTTGCTTGAGCTCGGTGGAGCTAATTTGGATGGACTACGAGTGGCCTGATCCCCTGGGCAGGGGGTACGTAGGCAGCTGTAATGATGCAGCTGAAGCCGAAATCGTGTGTCAATTTCGCCGAGATCGTGTGTCAATTTTGTCAAGTTCATGTGTCAATTTCATTGAGATCGCTGAAGTCGAGATCGTATGTCGATTTCGCCGATATCGTGTGTCGATTTTGCCCGGATGGCTCAAGCCGATATCGTGTGTCGATTTTGTCCAGAGTTCATAGGAATTCGGCTCAGATTTGAAAAATTTTCACTGAGGTGGAGAATGTAAAGAGAGGATCAAAAACAAAACTTGACCGGACTTCAGTCGACCGGGCAGTCGACCGACGTGTGACCAACCTGGAAGGTAAAAAAGCCCATTGGCTCGATCGACCGGTCGGTCGACCGACGTTTTACAAAAAGCCCTATGGCCTTGAGCGGTCGACCGCCCAGTCGACCACACTCTTGGAGCAGTCGATCGGCCGAACAATCAGCCATGGGGTCAAAGTTAATTCTGGACCCGACCTGAGCTGATTTAGGCTGATTTGGGGTTTCTTCTTCTCCCTATAAATAGAAGGGTGATGTTAAGTGTAAGGGTTTAAGCTAAAATTGAGTGAGTTCTTGAGAGAACCTTGTAATCTTCTTGAATCTCTTGTAAATCATATAAGATCTCTCTCTCTACCCTGGGGACGTAGGCATCTTGCCGAACCTTGTAAATCCTTGTCTCTCTCTTTTTGTGTGTGTTTGTGCTATTAGGGTTTGTGTTCTTGGCATGTTCCAGCACTAATATCCACCTCGCATTGCTACTACTCCTTTATCTCCCACTAGTCATGCATACCATGTCCACAAACTGCATCCTTCCTTACTGTCGACACCATCCCATTATAAAGCATTCGACTCTGCACCTACTTTGCATCACATAAACACGTGCACAAACTACACAAAGAGATCGGTGATGAAAATAAATGAAGCAATGTGAAACCTATTTTACGAACTGATACTAGAAAAATATTTAAAACTTTTAATGTAGGCAATTATGTGATGGTTCGGATTTATCCGAAATAGTTTCCTTATAGAACCGTTAAGATGTTACAAGTACGCAGTGCTGAACTTTTCAAGATTTTAAATAAACTAAATTGCAATACATATGTTATAGATCTTTCTAGAGATTATGGCGTTAGTTGTACTTTCAGTGTTAATAATCTAGTGGATTACAAGGTTTTGATTGTTTCCCATTGGTTGTTAAGCCTTCCTCTCAGCCATTCTCTGAGAGACCCAACTTATCTCACTACCAAATACTCATCCATTATAGCAGAGAAGTTGATTAAGTTTTAGAGGATGAAACTATCACCATCAAAGCTAATGAAACTCATAGGTACTTGGACCGCTGTAAAGAAAAAGCACCGGCTATTGATTCATAGCTAGATCGAGATGAATTGAAGCAGACTGATCTAGTATAGTAGGGGAGCACTATTCTACTTGACTCGACGGGATCGAGTCTTCTTCCACCCCGGGAGAATGATGCGGACATCAAATCGAAAGCAAGGTGCGTGTATCAATAGAGATGGAAGCGCGCAACACCGACATGACAAGTATCAGCTCAAGTGAAATTTGACTAAGAGATGTTATTTTTATTTTATTGTATTTTTGATTATTTTAAAGTTTTGATTTGTTCTAGTTTACTTTTGTTTTTAGTACTATATCGCTTGTAGGATGGAATTTCACTTTTGTAAAGCCTATTTAAAGGCTCTAATATAATTAATAAAGATTATAAAGAATTTTGAAAATTTTATGAGAGACTTGTGTTGTCTCAAAATATGTTATAGGATTTGATTCCTACTTATCATCTTAAACAAAAAACCCTACCTTGTTTCCTTCTCTCTCTTTCTCTTTTCCCTAATTCAACCGCCACCAGGTTCCCCCCTCCCTCCATCTGTCCTTGCAACCAAGAAAAGCCATCCCTCTCAATCCCACTTCCTCCAACAACAGGCCTCCCCTCTGTTCCCTCCTCTGCCTTCTTCTCTCACTCGTCGACCTCCGCTGAGCATTACCATCAACGCCAAGACCTCGTCGGACCTCTGGCACCATCGTCGAGGCCCCTTGGCCTCTCCGCCGTGCCGACGCCTTCCTCCAACACCCACAAGCCGCATCTGCTGGAAAGAAGAGGAAGGTTCAGATTGGGTTCTTTTAGAGGCCAATTGGGTTGGATCCAAAACAAGCCAAATACCCACATTCAAACAAAGAAATATGCAAGAGGGAGAATTGGGTTTAAGTAAAAAAAAAACCCGCAACCAGACCCGGACCCGTGTTACAGGGACGGGTTAACAAAACAGACCCTGCTAGTGCAACATTTTGTTCTTCGGGCGTAACTCTCACATCTGGTGCCCGATTCAGGTATTTTTCGAGGTGTTACGATCGTGACAACGAGCTCTACACATCACATCCTTTACAGGTCGCTGAGATCTCTGTGATCATCAATAGGTGACTCTCTTTGCACGATCTCGTATTTGTGAGTTAATAACTATCATCTATTATTTTATCGATTTAATCCGATGCCACTAAATTGCGAGACTGTGAAATTCTGCTTGCCCTATGTTACTGATCATATGCATTGATTTTACAAGCTTTTTCCATCACAACTAGTAATTGCATCTTTCTATTTTAGATTTAGAATGGTACGGTTGCAACTGCACATTTTGTTAAAATCCATCTGTTTACATATTAATTTTAATTATTTTCCTACCCAAGATCATTTTGTTAATGGAACGCAACAAAGTTTTGTTCTATCACTGATTTTTGATTCACACATACACCATTTCACATCACTTTTGCATGTGGTAGAATTGCATGATCAGAAAAGTTTAGTACACCTATCCACCAATTATTTTTAAAGGTTTTACAAGCGGTCTCTCACTTTATTTTAGTTGCCTTAGTAAGAAAAAAATGACTTGCATTCTAGGATGCATCAACATTGACATGCATATATAACATACTCATATATACATGATACATGCACGTATGTATAAAGGTGTGCAACTTAACGAGTATAAGGGTTATGTGTAAAAATGTAATAACTTTAGTTAAGCGGATTTGGATTGGGTCACACTTAACTCTTCCCGACTTACCTGAATAGGAAAATGTAGACACATTTTAAGGGGTTCAATTTGGAAAATCAAATCCAACAATTTGAAAGTTCTAAACTGATTCATTTTCACTGGCTTATATCCCCTTTGATCACATTCTAACTCTATTAACTACAAAAAGAGGTCAAGAGGAAGCTGCAAACATGGAAAAACATGATTTCACTGTTGAAGGCCTGCAAAAATGGTGACTGGAGTTGCCAATGGCAATGACAAATGTGATAACAAGTTTGACCTCTCTTTTCCTTTCCCTTCTCTCCCCCTCCATTTCATTCTTTCCTCTTTTCTCCATTTTCGATCAGGCTTACTTTGATGTCTGAATCACGCTGTAAGTGTGTTCTCACTGTGTCCAGAATGTGGACACCAATTGCATCCTAGCAAACCTAAATGTATTTCTTCCGTGTCGGACAGATATCAGGAACATGTTTCTATCATATCAGACCCAGTAGATGGACAGATTGGGTATCGAATGTGCAGACTTTTACCCTTGTACAGCTTCAGGTTTTAGGTTGGTCTCAGGTTTACCTTAAATGTTTTCAACCAGCGCACTTTTCATTCAAAATAGCAGACTGATTGTGAGTTTTTCACGAACAACCTAGCCCAATCTAACTTTTTTCTTTACAAAGCAATTAATACGATGTAAAGTATGTATAGATAAGCACAAGCCGTCAAAACAGAGCTATGCATAGCTTATCATCTGCAGAAAAGACAAGATATTCCATTTTGTGTATCAGGTAGGTGTACGGGTTTTGGGCTGCAATAACTTGAATATGGACTTGGTCCATTTTGTCATCAAATTTGTTGAAGATCCAGTTTGTTTAGAAAAAAAATAAAATTAACTTGAGCTGCTCCCAACCTAAGACAGCTTGTGGGCAAAAATTTGAACCCATTCTATCACCGCTCTGATTTGGGCTCATGACTGATTCGGTTAGATTCCAGTTAGGAAGGGGCCGTGGATCAGGTGCAAGCATTGGATCAAATCAACACTGAACACTGATGATGATGATGATGATGAGTCCTTGACTCTAGTAGAAGAATTTGGTTTTGGTTCAAAATGTCATGTTTATTGGAAGCTAATTCATCAGAATAAAATACAATTAAACAAATAATTACTCTAACCAGTGAAACACGAATTCTTGAGAACTTACAGTCTTTTACTGCATTTCAATGAAATTCCTATCAAAATCGGATTGTCAAAGCATACACTTGACCAGATATCCCTTGATTTATTTATTTTTGAGTGGAAGTACCCTCAATTTGCAATTCAATTGATTTCTAGAAAAACCAAACTCCATCTTGCCATCTTTACTCCCGTATGTTGTTTGCATGCTGTTCTTTTCTCTCTTTGATGACATCTTATTTATTTTCATTGATTAATGAAAGAGGTAAGCACAAAATTAATCTTTTTTCAGTTTCTGTTTCAGATTTCTACAAACTTGTCATTCAAACCAGTCAAAACTGACATCAAACCTAAAGCGGAAACAAGAAAAAGAGAAAGATCTCACAGTATTCTTCATGGTGTCGGTAGCGACGATGGCGGAGTTATCGCCGGCGGTGTAGGCCTCAAGGCAATCGGAAAGCAGGCTGATGTTGACGTTCCACTCGACGAACACATCGCCGCCGTCCGCCGCCGCCCTCCTCCACACCCTCGAAACCTTAACCTTACTCTTCCCGTGCCTCTGCTCGATCCTGCAACCTTCAGACATCCTTACCCCTCTCTCAAATGTTTTCAGGAAAAAAATTGCGCTGTGGGCCTGTTTGGCCGGAAATGATGAAATGGATAACCTGACAAGATCAGAAATCCTGAACGAGAATTCCAATCTGAAGCAACAACATTTTGTGGGGCTCAGATTTTTTTGCCCCCTTGCGTGTTTGGTTACAGGGATGTGGGAAAATGAGAAAAAAAAATTTCAATTTTTTTGTTTTGAGTTAAAAATGAGAAACGGGGAAAAAAAATTTCTTTTTTCCTTTCAGGTCTCTTTTTTACACTATTTGTTTTTTCATTTTCACTCTTGTTATCCCTGATTCTTGATGTACGTATCAGTACTCGATACGGCATATAAAGTTGATTTGACCTTCCTGGTAGTCAGATTGAGCCGATTTCAGTTTCAGACATTATTTTTCATTAGTTTAGATTTTTCAGAATTTTTTGAAATTTTTCTGAATTATTTTGAAAAAACTCCGTAGTCGGTGTCGAATGATACCAATAATCAGCTCTACGATTTTTGTTTCACAAATGGAGTTGAATTTTGGGAATCTGCTTTCACCTTGTATCTTAAAATCATGTTATCTACGTATTGGTATTTTTTGGGATTTTCTGAATTTATCAAAAATCCGACCAAACAGGTGTCGCCCGGTACCGACAAAACCTTCTAGAATTTTTAATTTACAAGTTAGATCGAATTTCTTCAAATCGTTTTCATATTATGTCTCAGAATTATATTCTTTATTTTATGTAATTTTTCAGAAATTTGACCTAATTAAATAATAGTTAATAAATTCTTTTCTTTCTTTTCTTTCTTTCTTCTTCTCTTTCTCCCATTCTCTGGATTATTCCCCACTGCCTTCCACCACCGTCTTCTCTCTCTTTCCCCCCTTAAAAACTCTCCCGCTCTCTCTATTCCCCCTCCCTCTATCTATTTCTTTCTCTCTCTCTATTCCTCTCTTTTTCCTCTCTTTCTCCAGTCTCTCCCCCTCTCTAATTGCTCGAATTCAAGCCAGGGGACGGGCGTCGCCGCACTCGCAACCAGACAACCGGCAGCCAGGCGCGACCGCGCATTCTCTCCACCAGGCGCCACCCCTCTCTCCTCCTTCTCATTCTCCTTCTCATTCTCCTTCTCCTTCCCCTGTTCTTCTTCTTCTTCTTCTTCTTTTCTTTCTTTTCTTTTCCAGTTCTTCTTCTTTCTCTCTCTCTCTTTCCCCAGCGCTCTCTCTCTCTCTCTCTCTCTCTCTCTCTCTCTCTCTCTCTCTCTCACCGCCCGCCCTCGCGGTGAAAAAGAGAGAGAGAGGAAGAGAGCGCTGGGGGAAAGAGAGAGAGGAGAACAGCGTCGGCGGGGCTGTCCCCCTCTCGTTCCCTCTCTCTTGTTCTCTCTTTTTCTTATAATGGGTTTAAACCCAAAACCCATTACATTCAAACCCGAATCCATTATCAACCCAATAACCCATTAACTCATTATACTTGAGTTATGAGTTTGGGTATTGGATCTAAATCCGACCCAATAAGCCACCTAAACCCGCATCCAATAAATAAAGGTAATATTACAGAAAATCCCCTGATAATTTATACTATTTGCAATTCATATGTTTTTATTACATAGTTAACCCCCTTTTATACGGTTTCTAGCGTTCGGGCGATATCTGGAGCATTCGGATTCCGAATTGGACGATTCTAGAACCGTTGCGATCGTGGGGAAGAGAGCTACCTTCTCATGGCTAGTTTGTGAGTTTTTTTCCTTTTATAAAGTATAGTTATTCATGTTTAATAAATTGAGTGATTGCTTTAGTTAATAAATCGTGATTATGGGTAAAGCACTAGACATGTTAATTACTAACTTAATTATAGAGAAGTCATGTTTTGTAATAAGAATATGCATGATATAATAGTATACATAACTAATAAAATAATACTTTCATCTGCTAGAAAATATAAGTGATAGATGATCAAATAAAGAAAGTTCATTTTAATAAATACTGTAAGAGTTATTTATATGGTTAGATATCTATTCCACATGTTTTAGTTACATCTATCACATCACTAGATATTGTCACTTCATGGATATCTATTATAGTTACACAATACTATTACATGTACACTGATACACACGTATTCCATTATATCAGACAATGTCACTATTACACTGTCACCATTGCTGACCCACATATACACTAGACATTGTATTGCATATAAATATCTGTTATGCTAGATACTATTGTGTCATGTACAGGTGTCGCCATTACACAGATACTGATACACAGGACACTATTATTTCATGTTCATGACCACTGATACATGGATACTCGACACCGTCATTTCACGTGCCAGTAACATCGTTCCATTAACACTCTTGCACCCTGGACACTATCATTATTTCATGTACTGTAATACTATTGCGCTATCACTATTTTGACACATGTTAGTACGGTACACAGTTATACCATGTTCACACATCACTATTACATATATTCACCAGTGTACATGCATTAATTGTTTCTATATTCTTTTCATATGGATCACCGTTCATATTACATGTATGATTGTTGCATGTATATTACTGCATTCCCGTTACATGATTGTTTCCCGTTACTGATATTGATATTCCCGTTACTAGACACGTGAGTTGTTGATATGCGATGTGTTGACTCCCACATCTATTGTTTCCCATTTTCCGTTATCTTGTTTTATGCTATCAACAGAGCTCATGTCCTATTTTCATGTTACATGTACCATGCACTGTACTTGATAAACTGTGTACTTTAACTATAATAAATATAATATAACTTGGAAATGCGAGAGACTTGATGGTTGATTAGGTCTTGTCGGGTGGATGTCTGGATCCATTGTTAGTTCCACTGCAGGGGACATGGTAGTGCTGGCTACCTTTTCATTTCCCGTTACTTGTTTCACCCTAGCGGGTTGGCCCTGGTCTCAGCAGCCAGGGAGTCTTGGTAAGGCCGTGATCCCGGGTATGCAAGGGATACACTCACCCGATTAAGCTCCTTGACCATTAGGTTTCCAATTAACATAATAAAACGGTATAAACAATAGTGACGACATAAACACTTGTTATTTGGTCACTCTCTCGCTTGGATAATGGTACCCGTATGCCATGTCCGGATGGGTTTGACTGGAATGCGGGCTCCAGTATGAACTGCCAGTGGTATGTGACACTAGAAGAGATTGATTAAAATACTAGGTGGTATTGATTGTTATTATTGTATAAATAACATGACTTGCCCGATACATGTTTAATATTGTTTAGTTGTACTTGTTACTATTCCTGATAATTTATCCACTATCATGTTACCTGTATGCCTTGTTATACTTCCTGATACATGTTACACTTTCTGTGGTGGTATACTACTGATGTACATGTATACTCTGCATTGCATATATTCTGCTTTCTGTATACTTTGCAGACATTATTACTGTATCTGCACAACACAGTATTATGATTATGTTGCATATGAATATCTGCATGGTCATTTCTATCACGTTACCATTATACAATATTATTTATTATATAAAATGGGAGACTACTGTAGACATGACCCGATGATAACATGCCAGGTGGTGATAGTATTAAAATATGACATTTTATGTTTCTACTGATTATTAAATTCCTATTATGATATCACTGATACATAAACATGTATTATATATTATTATCGTGCCTGTATTACTATAGTACATATTACTGTTTCTTTCATTTTATCACTCATTAGGTCGCTTTCTGACGACCTTGGGTTTGCGTGCCCAGGTTGAAGATTTGAGATATCACACTGTCAGATATGTCATTGGATTCACTTAGGAGACTCATCATCGAGACCATTTATATATATCTTTGTGATTTGTTTCTGTTATCTTATTTATCCCTATTTTCATATCTGTTATGATCACTAACATCTTTCTACAGGTATTCTTATACTTATTTAATGTTGGAACTCTTGTATATATGGAGGCTATTTCCTGTACTGAGACTTAGCGTACGTACGTGAGGGTATCTCTGCCCTGCGTATGTACGTCGCCATAACATCCCCTACCTGCGGGATCGGGGCATTACAACTTTTGTAGGTGCTCATGGGTTTTCCATTAACTTTTTCACAAGCTCACGAGCATACTTCCCTTGATTGATAAAGATTTCATTTGTTTCTTATTTGATATGCAAACCAAGAAAGAAATTGAGTTCTTCTATGCAACTCATTTCAAATTCTTATTGCATTCTTGAAGAGAAATCTTCACACAAATATTTATTAGTAAAATAAAAAATAATATCATCAACATAAATTTGAATTAGCAAAAAATCTTATTCAACATGCTTGACAAATAAAGTAGTATCAATCTTTCTTTTAGAAAAATTATTTTCAATAAGAAAGTTTGACAATCTTTCATACCAAGCACGAGGTGCTTACTTTAAACCGTATAAAGCCTTTTTCAATTTGAAAATATGATCCAAACAAACACTATCTTCAAAACATGAAGGTTGTTTCACATAAACTTTCTCATTTAAAAATCTATTTAAGAAAGCATTTTTGACATTCATTTGAAATAATCAAAAGTTTTAAAACTTGCACAGGCTAGAAACGTTCGAATCGCTTCTAATCTAGCAATATGAGCAAAAGTTTCATTAAAATCTATGCCCTCCTCTTTATTATATCCTTGGGCAAGAAGTCGAGCTTTGTTTCTAGTAACAATGTTACTTTCATCTAGCTTGTTACGGAAACCGTTTGGTGTCAATGACAAAACAATCCTTGGGTCTTTGTACAAGATCTCAAATAATGTTTCTGTCGAAATTATTCTATTCCTCTTATATTGTCAAAAATCAAAACTCATCATTCAAAGCTTCATTAATGTTTTTTGGTTCAATATGAGATAGAAAAATCAAATGTGAACATTCATCTTGAGCTTGATAGTGAATTTTTATCCTTCTTGTTACATCACCTATAATCAAATCAGTTGGATGATCTTTAACTATCTTCCAAGACCTAGGTAGTTCTGAATAGGATGTATTTGGATATCTAAAATGATCTGAAGTCTCAGGTTTCTATTTATCAGGAGTTTGTTCACTACTGAGAGGATAAGAATTCCTGCTGGGAGGATCAGAAATACTGCTGGTAGGATCGATTCTACCAGAATTTTCAGAATCTGAAATATCTGCTCCTTCAATAATCTTTGAAATATTAGGGCTGGTCTCATTAAAACTCACATGCATGAATTGCTCAACATTTAATGGGTGTTTATTAAACACTCTATAAGTTTTACTAGAAGTAGAATAACCAAGAAAAATGCTTTCATCCGATTTTGAATCAAATTTACCCAAATTATCTTTGGTATTAAGAATAAAGCACTTACATCCAAAAACTCTAAAATATGATATATTTGGGATTTTACCCAAGAAAAGTTTATAAGGGATATTTTTCAAAATAGGACGAATAATAATACGATTCAAAATATAGCAAATGGTGTTAACAACTTCCGCCAAAATATTTTGGTAAAATAAATGAGTTTAACATAGTGCATGTCATTTCTTACAAAGTTCTATTTTTCCTTTCAACAACATCATTTTGTTGTGGTGTTCTTGGTGCCAAAAATGTGTGTGTAATGCTATGATCAAGATAAAACTCCATGAAATTTTCATTTTCAAATTCACCACCGTGATCACAACGAATTTTGATAAAAGAAAAGCCAATTTTCTTTTCCACCTTTTTGCAAAAATATTTAAAGAAATTAAAAGCTTCACTTTTATGAGTAAAAATAAAACTCATGTAAATCGAGAAAAGTCATCGACAATAACAAAAGCATAATATTTATCATTCAAACTTGAAGTGCTCATGGGACCAAACAAGCCCATGTGTAGACGCTGCAATGATTTTGAAGTAGATACCTCACTTGTTATCTATTTCCTCACTTCACCAATCAAAAGAGAAGTGTGGTCCGGTTAATAATATTATTCCCGGAGCAGGGTAAGCTCCTTCGCGCGAAGATCATGATGACCTTTTGCGCGATGTGGGCTGTCTATTATAACAATGGGGAGAGAAAAGCAAGTTTTGTGGGTACGGCACACAAAACGCGGTTTTTTTTTGTTTTGTTTGGGGGGGTCACTCTTTCCCATCTGGGCCATAGATCTGATCTGCCTAGATGGACGGTTCCTTCGCGCGAAAGAGCTAACCTGAATCCATTCTTCCCAAAACTTGGAACCTAATGCCTAGGCAAATCAAATGATGTCAAATGAGCTCACAGCCTAATGGTGTTAACCTCATCCTACCCTCCCTCTCCCTCTCTCTCCCTCTCTCTCTCTGTGGGGTACAAAAACGTTCAATTCCTCCGATCTTAATTGATGCTTCTCAGATCACGCACAGGTCTCTCTCACTCTTTGTTAACTGCAACAAATCACCATAATTTCCTCAAGAATCCTCGAGACTAATAATTATAGACTCAGAGTACACATGATTAAGCTTCAGTCCGTAGAAAAATGATCACCACGCGTCATGAAAATTTCCCAAGATTAGAACGTCGTATAACGGTAACTAGTAGTCCGAGTACAAATCTCATGTCATATAAGAGACATCATGTGGACTCATTTGATTAGGGTCTGCCGCCACTTGGACCCAAATCTCAATCAAGTGCTATCTCAACCCCAAAGGAATCTCGACTCACAGTCTCAGGTGCAGTGTAGAGAGATAGAGAGCAATCATGAAGGCCAAAACCCTACCACCTCGTAAGAGAGTACTCCTCTATAATAAATATACACTGTTATATTTACACTGTGCAGTGCAGATACTAGTGTTTAATTCTCACCTCCGAGCTTTCTTCAGTTCACAATGGCGAGGTTATCTCTGTTGATCTTGTGCACTACTCTTCTGTTCTTGCGCTCGGCCGTCGACGGACGTTTAGGTTTTACTCTCACCCATTACAGTGGAGAGTTCACTTCTTCATTCACAACCGGTTATTTATATATAATTCAAATGCCAAGTTACGACTCGGAAAAAGAAGTGGACTCTCCGCTGTCTTGCTAGCAGTAGACTGTTTCTCATACTTTCTTGTTTTTCGTTTCTTTGCACTAATTTCATGTACAATTTGTTTTGTTTTTGTTTGCATAGGTTGGGGAGCTTGTGAGTTTGGTTGTCTGCACAAAGAGAGAGCTCAGCCAGAGAATGCTAACAGAGAGGCATGTGACTTGCTTTTGTAGCTGTGGTTTTTGTATTAGGGGTCACATTTGTGAAACTTTCGAGTTTTAATGCTGTGAAAATGCTGTGTTGGTGGTTTCCAGGTTTCTTCTGGTTTGATTAGAGAGGAGGTTTACAAGGATAATGGGAGGGATCTGAGGATGGTGCCTTCAGGCCCTGACCCATTGCATCACAATGGCAGCCCAGAGAAGCCTGGGAGCAGCCCATGAGTCTTCTCACCCTGCAAAATTCTGGGCTATCAATGAAACTTATTTTGCACAATTGAAGTTCCTGTGACTAATCTAAACACAGATAAACTGTAATTTAGGTTTTTGGGAGCAAATATGCAGATTGTAGTTTACTGCAAATCAATCTACAATGTGTTGTTTGTTAAAATTCCTACAACTCCAGCCCATTGAATATTTTTCTATTAATTGCTTTAACTTGGATCGCCTGTTCAAATTCAGTGGTTACATTCAAGCAGAGTATGCGAATTGAGTAAATCTTTTCTTTCTTTTTTTTCCCCTTCACTTGTTCATTTTGGAACAAAGATCGAGTCAGAACTAGAACTTAGAACTTCTCGTAATTTATGTTTGAGCATTGAAATGGCTAGATATCATAAATCATTGAGAAGCTAAGGTTTGTATGGAGTAGGAACAAAATCAACGAACATAACAATAGCAAAACGTACATGTGTGTGGTACATATTCAACAACATGAACAAACAACTAATTTCTAATAGAGCTAAAATGAATAGGTTTTGGGCTTGTTAAGGTGGGCTTGAGGTTAGGTTCTCTTGGGTAAAGTTCAGGCTAGTTTGGGATAAAGAGGAATCCCAACTTAACCATGTTTAGGCCTACAAGTTATTGGCCTAAATGATGATGGATTCTAACATTCTAACATCTAATCACTAACATACTAACTTGTAATGTCTTCTCTATTTCATGCTCATCTCTACTTAGTTTTGATGATCTAATACTAATTTGCATCTTGTTGTGTGGAATGAACATGTTGAAAGTGAATAACCATTTCATGTGTCATGCTTTGTATTGTCTCTTGAAGAAACCAAAGACTAGTGATGGCCAAGGATCCATGTGAGGCAACTATCACTAAGAGGTTAGCATGTTAGTGGAGCAATTAGTAGTTAGTAACCATGAGTTTTCTTTCATCGTTTTTCTTCTTTTCTTTACTTTGTTTAAAAACTATTTTCAAAACTTTTTTATCATTTTTTATTGTTGTTTTCACCATCTTTTTAGTTCACCTTTATTTTCATATTCTTTACCACAAGTTCTTTTCTTTTTCATTTTCCAAATCCACTTTCTAAATCACTTCACAAAGTTTTCCTTTCACCTTCCACATTGTTTCTTTTCGTGTTTCAACATCACTTCTATGTTCTATTTTATTTCTTTCACCGAAACAAATTCCTTTTTGCTTCGCCGATTTCATCAACTTTTTCACCTATTGTAGGCTGTCTAAAAATCATTGAAGACAAGTCATCAAAAAGCAGAATTCAAATTCTAGACGCAAAGCTAATCATCGCTACCAGCGCAGCACCAAGACGCGAGGATTGAAACCCGCGTCTCAATATCACTGCAAGAACTAAGGCGCGGAGCGTGAAAGCCGCGTCTCAGCATTATTGTAGTACCGAGACGCAGAGTCCAAAGCCCGCGTCTCATGTGAAGCTTGACACAGAATTGTAAGCTCGCGTTTCTCAAGCATCACCTCAATGGCAAAACGCGAGGCCCAAAGCCCGCGTCTCGGTTGTAACTGCTCTCATTACTGGGTCAATTACTGCCCACGTAATGAGGGAGTTAACCCCCATTATGGAGTGTTTTTAGGGGACACTTTTACCCCCTGAAGTCTCTATAAATAACCCAGTTTGCTATGGAGGAGGGGTCGGAAAAATCTGGTCAGAAGAACTTCGGTGGTAAGTCGTAGAAAGACCAAGATCTCTAGCTAAAAGAAAGAGAGAGTTCAACTCTTCTAACAACTTACTGCGTACAAGTTTGTTTTTGCCTACAATCTCTTTGAGATTATTGTTGGACAGAAGCTGTGTTATTTCGTTCACCATCCAAAGAGAAGATTCCCAAGAGATCCTGACGTTCACCCGGTCAACGGAAAATAAGATTCACTTTCCATCGCTACATCAAGAACCCGGCATTAAACAAAGGGGAGATTTGAGCTTGAATATCTTCCCTCCCTTGTAAAGAATTATTGATCCGTTGTAATTTTCTTTACTATTAAATAAAGAATTTACACTTCAATCTTCAATTTTTCCTCACCAAACAAGAGATGGCGACTCCGCTGGGAACTTCTTTCTCTACGGATGAGCAAGCCGTGGCGCAAGGTGACGTCACCTATATGAAAAAAATGGTCGAATCACTCATTATTGAGTTCGACCAGGAAAAATATGAAGAGTTCCTCTCTTCTGGCTCCAAGAGCCCCAGAGCGCGGTAGTACCGCAAGGTCTCCTCGGGGACCCGCTCTCCAGTTCACTCTGAGATCCCTTCAGATACGACTGACAATAAGAGTGCCTTGGCTAATCATATCACACGTAATACCCGCGTCAACGTCTCCCATGAGACCCGCGAGGTTAGCGTTGCTGATATTCAGCCCACTCATGTCTGTCCTCTTCCTCAGTTCCAGGTCAGCGGGGGTTCCCATCAACCCATACGGCGTAACCGGAATGCTGAGCGACGACAGAGACGACGTGCGCGTCAACTACAGGCGCGAGAAGTTAGAACAGTTACCTGTCCAGCAGATACAGAATGCGAGGCTCAAGACCGCGTCTCTCGTGAGCCACATCAGACGCGCGGAGTTCGCGTTTGGAGACCTAAACGCGAAGCCCACCAGGCTTGCGTTTCTGAAGATCCACTTCCCAAACGCGACGTTCAGCAGCGCGAGGTCCGTACCTCTTCTCAGAGATACAAGACCCGCGTCTTCCCAATCAGACGCGGAATTGAGAAAATCCACGTATCCCAACCGTCTCTAGCTAAACACGACAACCAGCGACGCAAGGTCCGCATTCCTTCTCAGCAGAGACGCGAGGCCTGCGTTCTCGAGCTGAAATGTGAGAGCCGCGTCTGTCTTACAGGACGTGAGCTCCACGGCTCAGAACCCTGTGTCTCAGCTTTATGATGCAAGGATGGCTCTCAGAAGCTGAAAAGCCCTCGACAACCTGAGGCTGATCTCTTTGGTCCTCCTCCGACAGATCTAAGAGATTATTTGACGAAGAAAAGGAGTGCAAATTAGATCACTCCATCTTGTTACGTGAACGGCTCATCACGGCAATGCTCTCTGAATGCCGCTGCATCTTGCATACAAGCAAACAATCGGTGTTCAGACAATTGATCTCAACCTCCCGATCAGCCAAGAAGCGTCGCTCTCATAGAAAGGGAGCCTTCTCTGACATGGAATACGCTGAAGTCACTGCAAACATGGTAAGCAGAAGTAGGGGAAAACAACCGGCAGTCAGCTCCGATGAGTCTGACACGGAATCAGAAGGAGTGTATCAGCATACTCGCACTCAGACTGGTGCGGTCGCCCGATCAACTACAGTGCCCTAGCTCGGGGCATTGAAGCAAATGAATCACATTCCACCGTTGCAGATTTGCAGGCCTCGAACTCTTCTATAGAGAAGGAAGCTTTCGTGCACATGATAAATACTCCTGAGGAGACGGCCATGCGCTTTGAACAACAAGCCCAGGTCCAGAGGGAGCAATTCGATATGATTCGTGCTCAACAAGAATTCATCGATTCCCTCAAGAAGATGCTTGCACAATTACTTGAAGACAAGAGGAAGTCAATCGACAAAGCTTCTTCTAAGAAGTCTAAAGGCAAAACGGAAAGAAGGAGAAAGCTCATCTTTTATACATATCGAGGAGAAGGAACAATCTAATTCTGAGTCGTCTAAATCCTCGTCTAAAGAGGAAGGCAACCGGAGAATGGGGGTATTCATTCTAAAAGAATGAGTCAATTGGAGAAGCGTCTGGAAGCCCTTACCAACCGAAAAGGCCTCCAAGAAGCAGGAGCGGTCTGGCCATATCCGGCCGAGTGGGATCTTGTCCCATTCCCTCCTAAGTTCAAAACTCCAACCCTTTAGGCTTTCGACGGCAAAGGGTCACTGAACCAACATATTTACTACTTCAAGTCTCAGACAGGAAATATGATAGATAATGATGCCATCTTAGCGCGTTTGTTCATCGGCACTTTAAAAAGGCTTGCCTTTGAATGGTTCATGAAACTCCCAGAAGGATCCATTAAAAACTGGGGTGATTTGAAGAAGCTCTTCCTAAAGCGCTTCTTTGAAGATGACTCGGAGATTACAATGCCCACTCTCCTAGCCACGAAGCAGCGAGAGGGAGAGTCAGTCAAAACATTTATGAAAAGATTTCGAAATATGGCACTCCGATGTCCCAGCGGTATGACTCAGACCACCCTGGTAGAAACATGCCGCCACAATCTATAAACTTTACTCCTAATTCAAATAGGAGTTGCTGCAAGCCGCATCTAGAAGTAATTGGTCCAGCAAGGTGAACATGCTGAAAAAATTGTCGCCAGGGTTAGGGCAGAAGAAAACAAACTCAGACCCGAAAAGTCGACAAGGGGCATGCCAGAAACATCTTTGCAATAAAAAAGAAAAGATAATTTGGCGACGGAGATAAAATCCCCCGTCAAACCTCAGCTAGTTAGGGGAGGTGGTTCTTCAAGTCAGCCACGCGCCAACAAGCAGTATTCCTTCAGAGACGAGCATGTCGATTTGTTGTTTAAGTTACTCAACAAGAGCAACAGATTGAAGCTTCCTGAAGCTAGACGTCCTGAAGAAGTCGGTAAGTCTGATAATCATAACTATTGCCTATATCATAGGATGCTAATGCACTCCACCAAGAGCTGTTACGTCTTCAAAGACATCCTTCAAGTCCTGATCGATGCAGAAGTGCTAAAGCTCCGTCCAGAGCAGAAGAAAGTGACGGCTAATATGACATCATTTCTTCAGTTTGAAAAACAACCACCAGCACCATCCGAAGTAGTTTCCATCCAGAAATGGGAACTAAGAATGATCAATACGGACCCACATCATCAATAAGAGAAGGGTCTTGTACCTGTTCCCACACCTCAGGGGAAAATTATGTGGGTTCATCCCGACTTATGGAAGGCCAGCAGTGGACTATTGTTACCAACAGAAAGTCCTAAGGCAAAGCAAAAGCTTCGTCCTGCAATGTGGTGTGCGCTTCTTCCCAGGAAGCAGAAACCGACGTTCCTTCAATAACAAATTCGGAAGAGGATACAATCGTCCTTGCCGCAGAACTCAATAACCCGCTCATGGCAGAAACTCATTCGGGTAAGTCATATTTAAAGAAGTATGACGAGATGGTGGCAAGCCCTCCTAAACCTACTACAGAGCCAGCCAAGCCCTCCGCAAAGCAACCGGTGGAGAAGCAGAAAGAGGTTCAGTTTTTTAAGGCTCTCCCAAAGGACAATGCGGAAGAATCCACCACACCTTACCGCTTTGACGTTCTGACTCAATTGGCCAATATCCTGACCAAAATCACTCTTTACGAGCTCCTGAGACTATCAAAGTCAACAAGAGAAGCTCTGAGGGAAACCCTAGCCGATGCTGAGATTTTCATGGCCCAGATCCTGACTGGATCACAGGAGGAAGATGAAGAGGACTGCCTCCATGCCTCCCAAAATGCTCCCTGCATCACCTTCATGTCAGATGACATGCAGGTCAAGGGAAAATAGGATCGGCCCTTGTACTTCACAGGGTACATTGGATCGTCTGAAGTGAGTCGCATTCAGGTAGATTCAGGATCCGCGTTGAGCATCATGCCTCACCGGGTCATGCAGCACTTAGGGATCCCCACCTACCGATTGAGCGCCACCCAGACTACTATCAATGGTTTCAACGCCAATGGTATGTGCCCAATGGGGAAGATCAAGCTCAAATGCCAGATCGGGGACCTAAAGTCTGAAGTGACGTGCTATGTAATCGACGCCAACACTTCGTACAATTTGCTGCTAGGACGACCGTGGATTCATCTTAATTCCATCGTCCCCTCCACTCTCCATCAAGTTATGAAGTACATTGACGAAAGTGGCAAAGTCCGAACGTTGATTGCCGAAAGGCATCCGTTCAAGGGGGTAGAGAACTATTTCACAGACTCCCTCCTATACCAAGACTCTCTGAAAACAAACGAGAACGTATAACCAGAGGAACCAGACTCTGGTAACGAAGCTAACACTGAGCCAGAGGTGGAAGAAAAGTACATGTGGGAGTTAAATCCACTTGTAACAAGCATTAATAAGCTCGATGTTGATAACATCGCCGATGATGTAAGCGAGTGGTATATTAATGAAGAGTTAAATTTGGCTTACTTTTTTATGTTTGCTTCTAATTCAGTGCCATCAAGCACTAGTACCGAGGTGGGTGATGACCCCTGATCGGCGATAGATGCTCTGACATCATTGCATGTACTAATAAAGTCATCCCTCAAAACGTACCAAGATGTCGGTGATGCGCAAGAATCAGTATTCAAAGTTCCAGCAAGACGCAGAGGCCAAAAACCGATTCTTTTTGGAAGAATTAAGTCTGAATTAATGTCTCACAAAGACTCAGAAAGCGAGAACAAATCTCCTCAGTTCTCTCATTATGAGCCGAGTGTACTCAGAATGATGGAGAGGGTGGGGTATGATCT
Source organism: Agave tequilana (assembly GCA_038442645.1). Lineage (NCBI taxonomy): Eukaryota > Viridiplantae > Streptophyta > Magnoliopsida > Asparagales > Asparagaceae > Agave > Agave tequilana. The sequence continues at coordinate 332,017 of JAVJIF010002537.1, read as the reverse complement.
AACAAATGGTCATGGTCTGAACTTCAGCAAAGGAAGAAGAACATTATTTCGATCTTTCGTTCCGAAAGGGAAGACACCTGACTATTACCATCGAACTCGCAGGGGTTTGGGCTATGTGTCAACTCTAATTCCGTCAGCCTCTGAGTTTGAAGAGTCATTATACCATAATTACTCGTCTGGCACGTTATCGTGGGAGTCGGACGTTAGTGTGGGAAATCTCTTCGGAGAACTTTTAGTAAACATGGTGTCAACAAGCCACCTGGAAGACGGAGATGAAGAAACGATCCAGTCTGATACAGATCCTTGGATCAAACACCTAAATACCCTCTGGGATGTTTGCTTTGAACAACATGAACCACCCACGGAGGATAAAGTTACCCAGATTAATCTGGGAGATGAGGTTAATCCTAAACTCATCTTTATAAGCGAAAGCCTAACATCCTCCGAGAAAGAAGATTTAATATCTCTTGTGCGGGAGTATATAGATGTTTTCGCTTGGAAATACGAGGACATGCCTGGGCTTGATCCTCGAGTGGTTATGCATCGCCTAAACATTAATTCAGACGTGAAGCCAGTCAAATAGCAACAGCGACGATTTCGTCCAGAAATAATGGAAGCAATCCAGTCAAAGTCAAGAAGCTTATAGATTATGGCTTCATTAAGGAGGAGCAACACCCTGATTGGGTAGCCAATATCGTCCCCGTTATCAAGAAAAACAGGAAGATTCGGATTTGCGTCAATTTTCGTGATTTAAATGAGGCTTGTCCCAAAGACGAATTCTCTCTCCCAATCACGGATGTCATGATTGACAATAAGCGCGGGTTTGAACGAATGTCTTTCATAGATGGATTCTAAGGTTACAATCAAATCAAAATGTACCTTAATGATGAAAAGCATACTTCTTTCAGGACACCACTGGGGGTATATTGCTATACTGTCATGCCCTTTGGACTGAAAAACACTTGGGCAACATATTAGAGAGCTATGAATGCAATTTTCCGTGAACACATGCGTAAAACAGTGGAATGCTACGTTAATGACATTGCAGTGAAAAGCCGCACCAAAGAGACCACATAGCCGATCTAAAGACAGTTTTTAAAATTATGTGGGCACATCAGTTGAAGATGAACCCCACCAAATCTTTCTGGGGGTAGCCAGCGGTAAATTCCGAGGGTTTGTGGTGACACCCAAAGGAATTCACTTAGACCCAGAAAAAGTCCATGCTGTCCGAGAGATACAACCTTCAAGGAATCTCAGGGAGCTTAGAGGATTGCAAGGGCGACTAGTATACATCTGGAGGTTTATCTCAAATCTCTCCGGAAGATGCTAACCCTTCACCAAATTGATGAAAAAGGATGTCTCATTCATTTGGGACGATGCTTGCCAACAAGCGTTCGAGGAAATCAAATAATACCTCACGCAACCACCTGTCCTTACAGCTCCGGTGTCGGGAAAACTTTTCCTGACATACGTTCGAGCGATGGATCATTCTTTAGGAGCTTTCTTTAAGAGTTTTGCTAGCCCAGAATGATGATCAGGGACACGAGCAGGCAATCTACTATCTGAGCAGGACCATGATAGGAGCCGAACATCGGTATAACTCGATAGAAAAGGAATGTTTGGCGTTGGTATTCGCCGTCCAGAAAATGCGGCACTATTTGGTGGGCCAGACTATAAATGTTATATCAAATGTTATATCATCGCTAAATGGTCGACTGGCAAAATGGGCCATACTACTCTCCCAATATGAGATGCGCTTTCTACCGCAAAAAGCCGTGAAGGGACAAGCGGTGGCAGATTTCCTGGCTGAACATCCAGATCCAAGAGTGACCGAACTTAACGAGGATCTCCTAGATGAGGTAGCTGAAGTTTGTCAGACCCAGATGTCTTTCGAAGGACAGATATGGCAGCTCTTCTTCGATGGTGCATCAAGAACATGCCCACGAGGGCATGTCGTAGCAGGAGTGGGGGTAGTACTAGTCTCTCCACAAAACTACATGATCCCTCGTGCATTCTCATTAACCGAGCCATGCTCCAACAATGTAGGGAATACAATGCCCTCTTGATTGGAATGCAAATCACCGATGAGATTGGCGTTAAAAATCTCGAAGCATACGATGACTTTAAACTCATCATTAACTAAGTTCGTGGAGAGTACGAAGTCAGGCCTGAAGACTTAGTACCCTATTTCAATGCAACTATCTCTATGGCTGAAAAGTTTGGAAACTTTTACATCGACCATGTACCACACTAGCAAAATGTGCACGCAGATGCACTGGCATCTCTCGCTACCTCCTTAGCCCTTCCAGCTGAAGTAGTAGAGAAAATACTTGTCAACAGCCATGACTTGTATTGCCCAAGAACCGCTTTTTGAAGATCACCAAAAGCTGACAGGAGACTTGTTGGCCCAAAGGCCATTAGCCTGAAGTTTTGATGATAACAAACCATATATAGTTATGTTTTTAACGAGTTTGTTTAAATGAGTTTCAGGTAAAAATCATAGTTTGGTTGACGGCTCCAACACAAGACTCACACATTTAGAGGTCGCGAAGATTTGGATCCCAGAGCCCAGCACAATAGAAGAGCTCCAGGATCAAACAAGTTGAAGACTAATGCAAGATTTGTATTTTCCATTTTTAGTTAGGATTTATAGTCTATTTTGTCAAAACTGAGATGATAGAGGTTGATAACTTTGGGATTGTCACACACACACATTCGATATTGCTTCATGCTTACAAACAAATTTTTATTACAAAATTTCTAACCAAGTTTCGGAAAAACAAAGTTTGGAAAAATCGTTTTTGGAAAAACAAGTTTTTGGAAAAACCGTCTTTGTTTAGAAAAAGGATTTTTATCAAAATAAAGTTCAAGTCATTTTGGTGTTGATCTATGATCACACCCTGGTCCTTATAAGCTATAGAAATCTATTTTGTATTTACTCATCCAAAGAATTTTTATCAAAAATTTCCATCTTCAAAAGGCCCTTTGAAAGGCCTAAGTCCGGTCGACCGCACGGTCGATCGCTGGCAGAGCTGAATTGCTCTGTCGGTCGACCGGGCGGTCGACCAACATGCACCACTGTGCATATGTGCACATCGGTCGACCGACCGGTCGACCGAGAGCAATTGCAGTGCTCTCTGTTTTTCCTCGGTCGACCGGACTGGTCGACCGACAGAGAGAACTCACTCTCTGTTTGGGTCTCGGTCGACCGTCCCGGTCGACCGCTTTCCCAGTGGTCAGAAATTCGACCGTTGGCGGTCGATCGGCCCGGTCGACCGACAGCAGTCAGAATTTTCTGATAGTTTTCAACAGCTATTTTTCTGACTTGTTTTGTGTTGGGTTTCCCCTAACGACTCTCTTGACCTTTGTAACCCAGTTTTCATCCCCTATAAATAAAGGGAGTGTTCTTCAACTAAATTAATAAGATTTACAAGTTAAAGTGAAAAGTTTTCAAAAGTTTAGCCTTTACCAAAAAGCTTTCATTGAGCCAAAATTTTCAATCCTTTTAACTTGAAGCATTCCTCTACTTCTCTTCTAGATTTGTGCACTACACAATCCCAAAATATCATCTCCTCATCTTGGTTGTAGGGTTGTGCAAGTGAGCTATTGTTTGTGGTCAAGTGTTGATCATCGTTCTTTATTTTGAGAAGTTGTAGAGGCATCGGCCTCAAGCGAGCTAGTGTGCTCCGAGTTGGTGTTGCGGCACCGTGAGAGAGGACAAGTGTGTCCGAAGAGTTCTAGTGAGAACTTGTATTGACGATCCGGTGGGATCAAGAATAGTGGAAATCCTTCATCGTGTTGAAGGCGGGGATGTAGAGCAGTGGCTCGAACCTCGGAACATATCCTCGTGTTTGCGATTGTCCACTTTTCTCTAAACTCTCTCTCCCTTTACTTGCTATATTACTTGTCTATTTTCTTGCAAGTCCTTTTATAATTGTTGCTTATTGTTAAATAGTTTTTAATCCGCATTATTTGTCACTTAATATAGCCATCACCTATTCACCCCCCTAGGTGATTTCAAGACTGTCAAGCGAAAGAAGCTTTAGAGACTTCAACAGGTCCCGAACTTAGGGATTAGCGATTCCCCTACATCGACTATGCGTTGTACGACATCCTGCCTAATGATCCCAAAGAGGTGGCTGCCATTAGAATGAAAGCCCCCAAATTCTACTATAATGTGATTACGCGAACGCTGTATCGCCGATCACAGAATGGGATCCTCCTCTGCTGTTTGTCACAAAAGGAAGCACATGAAGTAGTCAAAGAAGCGCATGATGGTATGTGTGGAGCTCATCAACCTGGTCCGAATCTTGGAGATCGACTCCGAAGACTAGGATATTATTGACCTAAGATGATCTCGGACGCCATCACTTACGCTAAACGATGTCACGCCTGTCAGGTCCATGGTGACTTCATCCATCAAGCACCAGGATATCTTCACTCTACAACCTCAACCTGGCCATTTGAGATGTAGGGAATGGACGTAGTCGGCCCTATCAGCCCATCTTCATCCAAAGGACATCGGTTCATCTTAGTTATAACCGATTACTTCTCTAAATGGGCTGAAGCTATTCCCTTGAGGGAGGTAAAGGCATCTGACGTGATCAAATTTGTTAAACATCACGTCATTTACCGTTTCTGTGTACCACGACGGATTGTTCATGATAATGGGCCTCAGTTCGTCAGCCAGGCTTTTCAGAGGTTTTGCAACAAATTTAGAATCTAGAGTGTGTCCTCAACGGCATACAATCCAGCCGCTAACGGCCTCGCAGAAGCTTTCAACAAGAATATTGCGAAACTTCTCAAGAAATTCGTCTCAAAAAGCCAATGCAACTGGGACGACAAGTTAGGTGAATGCTTAATGGGCCTATCGCACGACGGTTCGAACCCCGATGAAGGCTACACCTTTCTCCTTGGTGTATGGGTATGAAGCTATACTCCCATTAGAAATCCAAATCCCATCTCTATGTGTCGCCTTGACAACCGAGATGACAAATGAGAAGTATCGACTGCGACTCCAAGAACTGAAAGCTTTGGATAATAAACGCCTGCAAGCTCAACAGCAAATCAAGCTCTATCAAGCTTGAATTACTAGAGCCTTCAATAAGAAAGTTAAGGAGCGAACTTTCAAGAAAGGCGACCTTGTCTTAACCGTCAGAAGACCTATGGTGATGACGCATAAGACCAAAGGAAAATTCTAGCCCAAATGGGAAGGACTATTTGTAGTAGAGTCAGTCTACTCAAATGGAGCATACCGCCTCATAACCACAGACGGCGATACGCTCATGATGCCAATCAACGACAAATTCTTGAAGAAATACTATCCTTGATGGCACTCTTCTTCTGATCAGGTTAATACTACACCTCTGACCGAAGCTCCAGATCCAAGATCAACGCCAAGGAAAGCTTTCTTCCTCTACTGGATCACATCAAGGTCAATCAGCATCAAGCTAATCAAGCGTTGGTTACATCATGATGCATGGTGTAAATATTGAATAAGGAACAAAATGCAAAACTTCGGTTTTAGTTTAGTTACTCTTCTATTGACATCCGACACCTCCGATGGCTAAGGATAAAGGAAAATGTTGGTTTTTAAGCCCAACATAAGTCTTCGATAACTCATCATGCTGGGGGGAATAGCATGGCTAGCCCAACTCAAACGGTAGTTGGTAAAGGTACACCAAATCCGTTGATAGCTGAGAGTTTGCTAAAAATCCTAATGGACTTGGTCTTATCCTCTCCTCCAAAATCTCTTACCAATTCTCACCTACAGAATGGTAGGGCCACAAAAATACCTGTGTTCATCTTCCTAATGAAATGAACTGGGATTTATCAAGTTAATATTAAACCTCTGACAAACCAGATTTTTCAATCCCCAGTGAATTCAGTGAAGTTAATCATAAACCTCTGATAACAAAACTCATTAGTTAGAAATCATCGCTGTTAAGTTTAATACTACACCTCTAATGGTAAATTTCCCATGTCTCAGGAAATCAACGATTGTTACGTTAATATTAAACCTCTGACAGTTCATTTTACTCTCCACCCAAAATCTCCTACCACTTCTCTTCCATAGAAGAGTAGGTCCACAAATGCAATCATTGCTATGTTAACACTATACCTCTGACAATGAAAATTTTCAATATTTCCCAATGAGTGCAAACTTCACTTGTCTCTCCTCTACATGGAGTCACAAGTCTTTAAATCCTTGTCAAGTTAACACTACACCTCTAACACCCCAAACATCACTTGTCAATTCTCATCAATAGAATGACAAGTCCTCAAAATTGCTCATATCGCAAATCAACCACTGTCAAGTTAACACTACACCTCCGACACCCTAAATTTCACTTATCAATTCTCATCAACAGAATGACAAGTCCTCAAAATTGCTCATATCGCAAATTAACTACTGTCAGGTTAACATCACACCTCTGACAAATTACTGTTAAGTTTAACACTACACCTCTAACAGTGATTAAGTTGCTGTCAAGTTTAATATTAAACCTCTAACAGTCACTTTCACTCAGACTTCCATATCGAAGCTGAGATGAGCGATGCTAAGGGGTTGTTTGTTTTCCCGCAAAAGGCCGCAAAATCGTAAGTCGTAAAACCTCTTTTCCATTTTCCGCTGTTTGTTTCGCTGTAAAATAACTTGCAAAATACAACTATCATTTCTCACTTGCAGTTGCTACAGTTAAATTTGTGGTCATGTAAATCTCACTTTTACACTCACATTTTCCCACTTGCAATTGTTACAGTTAATTTTGTGGTCATGTAAATTCCACTTGTAGTACACTTGCAGTCCCAAAGTAGTTACTTGATAATCAATATATAATTTAATATTATTAAATATTTAATATTTTTAATATTTTTAATAGTGTTTAATTTCTTATCTAATTATTTTATATTTGTATTTTTTAGTTTTTTATTATTTTTAATATTGTTTTAATATTTAATATTTAATTAATTTAATTTAATTTTTATTTAATACTTTATTATTTTATTAATATTTACACCAATTTTCTTAATATTTTATTTAGATTTAATATTTTATTAATATAACAATAATATGCTTTAATATAAAATTATTATATATTTAATTTATTTATTTCTTAATATAAATTATTACTTTATTAATATTATAATATACTTTAAAATTATATTAATATTTTATTATGTTAATATTGTAATAATTCATTATAATAATATCATAATAATATTTTATTATTAAATTTATAATTAAATTTTACTTTGTTTATTTTATATTTTTATAATATTACAATATTATTATAATAAAATTTAATATTATAATAATCTTAAGTATTTTATAATATTATAATATTATAACTATATTTTATTATTTTCCTTAAGATTTTTTAATATTTATGTTTTATTAGTATCCTTAAAATTTTATTAATGTTCTTTATATTTTCTTAAAATTTTATAATTATTTATTTAGTTAATATTTTAGTAATATTGTACTAATTTTACTAATATTTTATTAATATTATTGTTATAATTAAAATATTAAAATTATTAATATTTTATCTCAGATTTATGAGTACAATTTAATTTTCAATAATATATTTAATTTAATAGTATTTATAATATTTAAATCACTGCTACAGTTAATTTTGTGGCAAACTTTTTCACTTACACTTTTAAGTTACCAACCAAACATCGTAAAACACATATACTTTCTCATTCACACTTTCACTTTACTAACCAAATACCGTAAAACACAATATACTTTTCCATTTACAATTTCACTTTACCAACCAAACACTGTAAAACACGATATATTTTCTCTGCTACAGTTCACTTTTTTCATTCTCATTTTACGACTTACGACTTGCGACGTTTTGCGGCGAAACAAACAGGCCCTAAGTTTAACATCACACCTCTAGCGTCCAGTTCATTACTAAGTTCAACAATACACCTATGACAATAACTTTCCCTCAAACTTCCCTATCAAAGTCGAGATGACCATTGCCAAGTTCAAAATTACACCTCTAGCATTACCTTCACTGTCAAGTTTAATATTACACTTATGACAGTGATGTTTTCAGTCTTCTCAAATGAAACTGAAATTCCCGTTGAGTCAAGTTAATATCATACCTCTGACGCACATTCCCGTCAAGTTAATATCACACCTCTGACAGTAATTTTGAATTCCCGAAATGAAATTTTTTCAACTTTGACTTGTTAAGTTAATTATGCATTTCTAGTAAGTCAAGAGTCCCTACTTCTATGTTTTTGATATTCAAAAAAAAAAGAAATTCAAGACATATAAGAAGACAAAAAAAAGTGTCACTTTTATTAGTATTCAAACATATGAAAGTGATACAAGACGCTCTCTTATACAAATAAGATTGAGTGTTATAATAAAGGAGTACAAAGAAGTCCTCTCTCTCAGCGAAAGGTTGCACTCACTCCTCAAGATATCTACACAATTCCAAATACACGATATTTGGAAGAGCGTCGAAGAAAGATTTTTCTCTTCTCCCACTGATGTTGGTCACATCATGATGCATGATGTAAACATTGAAGAAGCTCACCGCTCACCGAGAACAATGGTATTTCTCGAGGTCAAAATGCAGAAGAACATTCTGATTCCACCCGACCAACTGGCGTGGGCTGTAATCCTTCGTTGATGAACATCTCCACCACCAGAAAGTCATCTAATGAATATGGATTTTTCGTCAATGTCACTTCTGGGGATAAGATTGGTGAAGGGAGGATCCGAGACCTTACAGGTGACGTCCTCTTTCCTGTGACCTGCAAGAGGACCATACCCACCACTATACCCACTGTGATCATGACAAACCCGGAGCATTACTGGTGCGTCATGTCCAATAAGGCTTTGACGGATGTCATTAACCGCGTGAATCCTCCTCGCCCATGAACATGAGCTTTGATTCCCCGAATGCTTGCCAATCGAACAAGCTCGCTGGTCGAAATATTCTCCCAAGAGCCTAGCGAAAATGTGGAAGACTGACTGGAGCTGCCAGAACCTACAAGAAGCAAGAAACTAAAGAGTTAAAATTCTGTTAAGACAGAAAGGTAAAAGCTGAAGGGCAGACGCAATTGAAGCTGTGAACTTCAAACGCGGAATTGACCAGTGCAGATCTGAACGCAGTCTGGTTTGAGACCCGCGTCTGAGATAAAAGACGCGAGGTAATCCAGACGCAGAGGTCACCGCACCCGCGTTTGAAAAACAAGAGTTGCCACATCTAAGCTCAGAGTATCTCAAATGATTGTCAGTTCAATCATGAGAAGTATGAATTCAACCAGAGTCCAAAGTATTTCAAAATCCGTCCCAGTCAACCGCGGATTATCGAAAACTTTGGAGGGGGTTCTGTAGGCTGTCTAAAAATCACTGAAGACAAGTCATCAAAAAGCAAAATCTAAACTCCAGACGCAAAGCTAATCATCGCTACCAGCGCAGCACCAAGACGCGAGGATTGAAACTCGCGTCTTAACATCACTGCAAGGGCCAAGGCGCGGAGCGTGAAAGCCGCGTCTCAGCATTATTGCAGTACTAAGACGCAGAGTCCAAATCCCGCGTCTCACGTGAAGCTTGACGCAGAATTGTAAGCTCGCGTTTCTCAAGCATCACCTCAATGGCAAAACGCGAGGCCCAAAGTCGCGTCTTGGTTATAACTGCCCTTATTACTAGGTCAATTATTGCCCATGTAATGAGGGAGTTAACCCCAATTATGGAGTATTTTTAGGGGATACTTTTACCCCCTGAAGCCTCTATAAATAGCCCAGTTTGCTATAGAGGAGCGGTCAAAAAAATCTGGTCAGAAGAACTTCGGTGGTAAGTCGTAGAAAGACCAAGATCTCCAGCTAAAAGAAAGAGAGAGTTCAATTCTTCTAACAACTTGCTGCATACAAGTTTATTTTTTCCTACAATCTCTTAAAGAATCTTATTGGACAGAAGCTGTGTTACTTTGTCTACTATCTAAAGAGAAGATTTCCAAGAGATCCTGACGTTCACTCGGTCAACGGAAAATAAGATTCACTTTCATCGCTACATCAAGAACCCGGCATTAAACAAAGGGGAGATTTGAGTTTGAATATCTTCCCTCCCTTATAAAGGATTATTGATCCGGTGTAATTTTCTTTACTATCAAATAAAGAATTTACACTTCGATCTTCAATTTTTTCTCACCAAACACCTGTCATTTTAGTTTTCTTTTCTTTTTCTTTTTCATTTACAAAGAAGAACTTGTTAACATACACATGAACGTACTGTTAATGCTTCTATCGCCTCCTATCCCCGTGAATTGGACCCATATAGCTATCATGCTATAACAGAAGTATCGAGAAAGCTAAAGAACACACATTTTTATACTGATTTTAAAATACACATTTTTAAATGCTGGTTTTACCCCGATCAAACCCTGGCAGAGTTGTTTTGTAAGAGGACAACTAGCAAGAACGTGGGGGAGAGAGCAAGTTTTCCCCCATGACGGGCCTTCTCTCAGGGTAGAGCTGCCATATGCTATGGCATAGTTCGCACTCCACTGTCCGGTCCTTATTCAATCAGGGGAAGAGCCACCGGAGAGCGTTCGTTATGCGCACCTCAGCCGTCTAGAAATTTTTTTGGGACCTTTCGCAGATTTTGTTTATTCACGCTCGCGATGTGTTTTGTTTGTGTTTAGATCTGAAAAATATTATGGATCATTCGATGTCAGTGGATATGAGTCTGCTGATAATGATGATGCTGATATGAGGCTTATGACTCATGATCGCAGTTCTCTGTGAGGACTGACTTAGAAATAGAGTATTTTGTGAGAACTGTGATTATGATCGTAGTCCTAATAAATAGGACTGAGACCATGATCGCAGTCCGCACAAAAACTCAAAATAGGGCATTTTGTGAAGACTGCAATCATATTCGCAGTCCTATTTTAGGACTTCGATCATGATAGCAGTCCTTATAAAGACTCAAATATAAGACATTTTTGTGAATAATGTGATCATGGTCCTAGTTCTAGTAAAGATGACTACAATCATGGTCGCATTCCTCATAAATAACGCATTTTGTGAGGACTGCGATCATAGTCGTAATCCTAAAAAAATTAGGCATTTTTTGAGGACTGTGATTATATTGCAGTCTTATATACTGTGATCATTTTGCGAGGACTTCAGTACTCAGAAATAGGGTATTTTCGAAGCGATCCATTTTTTTGAAGTGATTACTTAAGGCATTTTTGTCTTTCATCGCTGATGAGCGCTTCAGTGCTTGACACGTGGGTGCATATCCTTACTTAAAAAAAAAGAAGTTGCTAAAGAGAATAAAATTATGCGCGTGAGTTTTTTTCGTAATTACGTTTTGACTTAGGTGGCTAAAACGAACTACCCCTTTTCAAAAATGTAGACATATATTATACCTGGTATTCAAGTTCCTAAATGTGGACATATATTCCAATAGTTGGACATTTTTTCAAAATGTGGACATATATTCCAAAAGCTATATATATATTCCAAAAAGGTGGACAAAAATTCCAATTTTTGGACATTTTTTCCAAAATGTGGATAAATATTCCAAATTTTAGATATTTTTTTTTCAAAATGTAGACATATATTTCAAAATTAATAGATAAATACAAAATAAAAATCTCACATTTTCAATTTGATTACTGAGTAGGATTACTGTGATTCTCATCCATCTCAGCAGGATTCGTTATTTTCTCATCTATCCTAGCATTGCAAGTACAGCGATTGTGTCCATCTTTTCGATATCTACTGCACACAATCAGGCGCATCATAAATTTTGAAGGATGTAATGAATTGGTGTACAAATAGTGAATATATTGGACAGAAACTTAAATTTTTGGACAGAAACTTTAAAAAAAGTGAAAAACTTAAAATTATGGACAAAAACCTAAAATTATGCAAATAAACTAAAATTATAGATAAAAACATATATTTATGGACAGAAACTTACAATAGTGGACAAAAAATAAATTATGGGAAAAAACTTAAAATAGTGGACAGAAACTTAAAATTGTGAACAAAAACATATATTCGTGAGTAGAAACTTAAAATTATGAACAAAAATATAAACCATGAACGAAAACTTATAATTATGGACAAAAACATAAATTCGTAGACAGAAACTTATAATTATGGACAAACACATAAAATAGTTGACAAAATAATAAAAGTATGGACAAAAATAGAATTTGATGGACAAACTCTTACTTTTGATTTACTTAGGGACAGATCCAAGAAGACGAAGCATCGTGAGCTGCAGCCCTTTCCATGATGTTCACAACTCTGCAAATATAAGCCCAGAAAACTTCAAACAAGTATTGAACATCTTGATCGGTGTTCAGCACAAAAATTGTAAGTCACCCAGAGGGGGGTGAATAGGTGACTAGCTAATGTAATGCAAAACTATTGCGGAATTAAAAACTAATTATACAAACTAAATAAATACATTTTGTATGTCCAAAGAGTGAAGCTGAATTCCCAGTGAAAGGCTCTAAACTTTTTCTCAAGATTCCTCTAGATTAAGAGTTGATGTGCTACTTTAACTCTCTTGATTTGATACAAGTGTGCACACAAGCACAATGACAATATCAAGCATGTAAGGATATGATCAATAAAAGAGCATGCAAGATATTAAAATAACCCAAGCATGTATACAATAAAACACGTATATTAAGCATGTGAGAATGTAAACAATAAAAGCATACAAGATATATAAACACAAGTGAGAGAGGGAGAGATAAGCAATCCCAAACACGGGAGATTTGTTTTGAGGTTCGAGTCACTTGCTCTACGTCCCCGCCTTCACCACTATGAAGGAATTTGTAACGCCCCAATCCCGCAGGTACGGGGACGTTATGGCGACGTACATACGCAGGGCGGAAAACCCTCACGTACGTACGCTAAGCCTCAGTACAATAAATAACCTCCATAATTACCTGGGATCCAGCATGAGATAAGTACAAGAATACCTGTAGAAAGAGGTCAACGATCATAACAGATATGAAAAATGGGGACAAATAAGATAACGGAAATAAATAACCAAGGTACCCATGAATAGCCCGATGAAGAATCTACGATGTGGCTCCAAAGCACTCTCTGCTATAACGGTAACTCGGATCTCCAAATCTGGGCACGCAAACCCAGGGTCGTCAGAAAGCAACCTAGTGAGTGGTAAAATGAAGGAGACAGTAATATATATATACAATAATAATACAAGCACGATACTAATATATATAATACATAATGTGGGACTAGTGATACCATATAATAAGGATATAATAAGCAGTAGAAATATAAACATATAAGCAGTAGAAATATATAAACAGGTCATCTTTTATTACCATCACTATCTAGCCGGTTATTATCGGGTCATGTCTATAGTCGTGTCCAGTCTATAGAATAAATGTTGTGGTCTAGTGGTGACGTGATAGAAGTAAATATGCAGATAGGCATATGCAATATGAACATGCAGGTGGGCATATGCAATATAACCATACGACGGTGTTGGGCATATACAGTAATGATGTCTGCTATACAGAAAACAGAATATATGTAGTGTAAAACATGCTTAGTATGCCATCACAGGAAATAGAACACGTACCAGGTAAAGGAACAAGTATACATGTAACATGAAAACAGATAAATGATCAGGAACAGTAACAAGTACAACTAAACATGTATCAGGCAGGTCATGTCAAAGTCATGTCATTTATACAATAGTAGCGATCAGTATCATCTGGTATTTTAATTACTCTCTTCCAGTGTCCCATACCACTGGCGGTTCATACTGGAGCCCGCACTCCAGTCGAACCCATCCGGACATGGCCTACGGGTACCATTATCCAAACGAGAGAGTAACCAAATAACAAGTGTTCCCGACGTCACTATTGTGTATACTGATTTATTATGTTAATTGGAAACCCATGGTCGAGGAGTTCTTATCGGGTAGGTGTATCCCGTGCATACCCGGGATCACGGCCTTAAACGGACCCCTGGTAACTAAGACCAGGGCCCTCCGCTAGGAGGGGAGCACGAATCAAGTAACGGGAGCTCATGGAGCTATTGGTAGGCAGCACCTACCGTCCCCTGCAGTGGGACTAACAATATGGATCCAGTACATCACCCGATAAGATCTAGTCAACCGTTAAGTCTCCCCCATACCCAAGTTAGCTTTATGATCTGATATGTCAAGTATACAATGTGACAAGAACAACTACTGTACATGATACGGGTAACATGATAACTGGACCTGAGCTCTGTTGATAGCGTAGAACAATATAACGGGAATCAAGAACAATATAACATGAACAAGATATCATGAACAATATACCGGGAAACGGGAACAATAGATGTGGAAGTCCACATATAGCATATCAACAGCTCTCATGTCCAGTATCGAGAATATCCATATCAATAACTGGAAACAATCATATAACATGAATAGGGTAACATGGAACAATAATCGGTGTAATATGCACAGTGAGTCATGTGACAAGAAGATAGAAACAATACAATCATGTATACTCGTGTGGTAAGCATATGTAACAATACTGTCTGTAACGAGTATCCGTGAAGTGGTGCATGTATATATATACATATCGGGGGGACATGACTATGACATAAGAGTGTGACGGGTCAAAGTATCGGTGCAACATGGACATGTCATAACAATGGTTAGTGTCTAATATCATGTATGGTGAACTACAGTATCCGTGTACTGATGATAACAATAATATGACATGCGGTACTTATCATAGTTGTGTAGCTATAATCCGTGTAACATGCATAAACGGTATCTAGCATGTATGTCTAGTGACCGTGTAGTGTTATAGCCTACCGTGGATCAATATATATATATGATGATAGTTATCTAACTGTTATATACTACATGAAATAATAGGGTCCACTAATATGGTGAACTAATGGCTGAGTGTCAGTGGTCCATGAACATGACCTAATAGGCATCCAGTGTCACACTCTACGTCTATTAGGTATCAGGCATGTTCTAAGTACAGTGGTGACGACAGTGTTTTAGTATTGTCTACAGCTTACTTTACCGGTATCATGTTAAGCAATCAATATGATAAAAATAATAATTTATAAAATAAAAACACTCACAAATTGCCCATAGGGCTGAAGCTCTCTTTCCCACGATCGTAACGGATCCAGAATCGTCCGAATCGGAGTCCGGATGCTCCAGTTATCGCCAGAACACTAAATCGTTCAAAAAGGGTTAATTATGTAAATAAAAATATTTAAAACGCAAATACTGAAATGTATCAGGGGGTTTTCTGTAAACTTACCTTTATTGGGTTTCGGATGCAGGTTTGGGCTCATAACGGGTCGGGTCCAGATCCACAATCCAAACCCGTTTAACTTAAATCAAATTTGTACGTCGTATCGCGTACAGATACGGTGATACG
The DNA here is from genome assembly GCA_038442645.1 of Agave tequilana. Lineage (NCBI taxonomy): Eukaryota > Viridiplantae > Streptophyta > Magnoliopsida > Asparagales > Asparagaceae > Agave > Agave tequilana. The sequence continues at coordinate 316,583 of JAVJIF010002537.1, read as the reverse complement.
TACACCGGGGATCAGGGTGTTACATTTCTCCCCACCTTACAAAAAATTGCGTCCTCGCAATTTTAATCAGGTGTGAGAACAAGATTTTCAACTCCCAAAGCCTAAAGGTGACGGGTCCACGACACTTCCGCTGCGCACTCTGATATCTATAAGGAACTCGGGATGGAGAAGTATGGTAGTGAACTAATCCTAACGGATAGGAAGCAAGCTGATACAAGGAAAGCGAGAAGGAAATCGGATGTTCTGGTTGACAACTGGAAGGAAGAAAGGACACAAATGAGTCAAGGAATGAATTGTCAAGGTTGTGGTATTCTTGTACTCGTTGCTGTAATCCCCAAATTCAGATACAGATAGGTTAATCTGTACCCGATTGTACTGGTGGTAAGAGCCCGAGTATTGACCCAGATGGTTACCCACACCAGGTGTGAACCTAGGCTCTGATACCACTCTGTAACGCCCCAATCCCGCAGGTACGGGGACGTTATGGCGACGTACATACGCAGGGCGGAAAACCCTCACGTACGTACGCTAAGCCTCAGTACAATAAATAACCTCCATAATTACCTGGGATCCAGCATGAGATAAGTACAAGAATACCTGTAGAAAGAGGTCAACGATCATAACAGATATGAAAAATGGGGACAAATAAGATAACGGAAATAAATAACCAAGGTACCCATGAATAGCCCCGATGAAGAATCTACGATGTGGCTCCAAAGCACTCTCTGCTATAACGGTAACTCGGATCTCCAAATCTGGGCACGCAAACCCAGGGTCGTCAGAAAGCAACCTAGTGAGTGGTAAAATGAAGGAGACAGTAATATATATATACAATAGTAATACAAGCACGATACTAATATATATAATACATAATGTGGGACTAGTGATACCATATAATAAGGATATAATAAGCAGTAGAAATATAAACATATAAGCAGTAGAAATATATAAACAGGTCATCTTTTATTACCATCACTATCTAGCCGGTTATTATCGGGTCATGTCTATAGTCGTGTCCAGTCTATAGAATAAATGTTGTGGTCTAGTGGTGACGTGATAGAAGTAAATATGCAGATAGGCATATGCAATATGAACATGCAGGTGGGCATATGCAATATAACCATACGACGGTGTTGGGCATATACAGTAATGATGTCTGCTATACAGAAAACAGAATATATGTAGTGTAAAACATGCTTAGTATGCCATCACAGGAAATAGAACACGTACCAGGTAAAGGAACAAGTATACATGTAACATGAAAACAGATAAATGATCAGGAACAGTAACAAGTACAACTAAACATGTATCAGGCAGGTCATGTCAAAGTCATGTCATTTATACAATAGTAGCGATCAGTATCATCTGGTATTTTAATTACTCTCTTCCAGTGTCCCATACCACTGGCGGTTCATACTGGAGCCCGCACTCCAGTCGAACCCATCCGGACATGGCCTACGGGTACCATTATCCAAACGAGAGAGTAACCAAATAACAAGTGTTCCCGACGTCACTATTGTGTATACTGATTTATTATGTTAATTGGAAACCCATGGTCGAGGAGTTCTTATCGGGTAGGTGTATCCCGTGCATACCCGGGATCACGGCCTTAAACGGACCCCTGGTAACTAAGACCAGGGCCCTCCGCTAGGAGGGGAGCACGAATCAAGTAACGGGAGCTCATGGAGCTATTGGTAGGCAGCACCTACCGTCCCCTGCAGTGGGACTAACAATATGGATCCAGTACATCACCCGATAAGATCTAGTCAACCGTTAAGTCTCCCCCATACCCAAGTTAGCTTTATGATCTGATATGTCAAGTATACAATGTGACAAGAACAACTACTGTACATGATACGGGTAACATGATAACTGGACCTGAGCTCTGTTGATAGCGTAGAACAATATAACGGGAATCAGGAACAATATAACATGAACAAGATATCATGAACAATATACCGGGAAACGGGAACAATAGATGTGGAAGTCCACATATAGCATATCAACAGCTCTCATGTCCAGTATCGAGAATATCCATATCAATAACTGGAAACAATCATATAACATGAATAGGGTAACATGGAACAATAATCGGTGTAATATGCACAGTGAGTCATGTGACAAGAAGATAGAAACAATACAATCATGTATACTCGTGTGGTAAGCATATGTAACAATACTGTCTGTAACGAGTATCCGTGAAGTGGTGCATGTATATATATACATATCGGGGGGACATGACTATGACATAAGAGTGTGACGGGTCAAAGTATCGGTGCAACATGGACATGTCATAACAATGGTTAGTGTCTAATATCATGTATGGTGAACTACAGTATCTGTGTACTGATGATAACAATAATATGACATGCGGTACTTATCATAGTTGTGTAGCTATAATCCGTGTAACATGCATAAACGGTATCTAGCATGTATGTCTAGTGACCGTGTAGTGTTATAGCCTACCGTGGATCAATATATATATATGATGATAGTTATCTAACTGTTATATACTACATGAAATAATAGGGTCCACTAATATGGTGAACTAATGGCTGAGTGTCAGTGGTCCATGAACATGACCTAATAGGCATCCAGTGTCACACTCTACGTCTATTAGGTATCAGGCATGTTCTAAGTACAGTGGTGACGACAGTGTTTTAGTATTGTCTACAGCTTACTTTACCGGTATCATGTTAAGCAATCAATATGATAAAAAAAATAATTTATAAAATAAAAACACTCACAAATTGCCCATAGGGCTGAAGCTCTCTTTCCCACGATCGTAACGGATCCAGAATCGTCCGAATCGGAGTCCGGATGCTCCAGTTATCGCCAGAACACTAAATCATTCAAAAAGGGTTAATTATGTAAATAAAAATATTTAAAACGCAAATACTGAAATGTATCAGGGGGTTTTCTGTAAACTTACCTTTATTGGGTTTCGGATGCAAGTTTGGGCTCATAACGGGTCGGGTCCAGATCCACAATCCAAACCCGTTTAACTTAAATCAAATGGGTACGGGTTATCGGGTTATTGGGTTTCAGAAGCAACCCAATAGGGTTATTGGGTTCGGGTTCCACCCGAACCCAATAATCACAACAGCAGCAGCAGCAGCCTTTGCTGCTGCTGCGCTGCTCGCGCACAGGCCCGCCAGCACCCGCTGGCCGGCGACGAGGGAGGCCCGCCGGCGGCGGTCCCGGCCGCCGGCGGCGCGGCCGTAAGCCTGGCCGGGAGAGCGAAGGTGAGAGAGTGAGGAGGAGAGAGAGAGAGGCTTAACACAGAGAGAGAAGGGGATAGGGAGAGAAAACAGGGCAGCTATGCTGCCCTGTGCCCGCGCGGCCACACGGCCGGCGGCGGCGACCGGCGGCGGAGCTAAGCCGCCGGGGTGGCCAGGTTTCGCGTTCAGCGAAGGAGAGAAGGAGAGGAGAGGGGCTCCGTTGGGCTCGGGCTGGTGGCTGGGTGCGGCTCAGGACTTGATTCATGGGGTGAGGGAGAGTAATTAGAGAGAGAGAGAGCTAATGAGAGAGGTAATTAGAGAGAGAGAGAGAGAGAGAGAGATTGAGAGAGAGAAAGAAAGAGATTGGTGTTTATAAAGAAAAGGGAGAGAGAGATATGGCGGTGATGGAAGGCGGTGGAGAGTCGGTGGGGGAAGTCTCCAGAAGAGGGAAGAAAGGAGAAGAAAAGAAAGGAAAAAGAAATATAAAAAAATAATAATATTTAATTATTATTATATTGGTCTAATATTCGGACAGCTCCGAACGGTGCTCAAAAATTACAGAAAATAAATAATATTATCCTGAGATATAATATGAAAACGGTTTGCAGAAATTCTATCCGGTTTGCAAATTAAAAATCCAGGAGTGTCTCGCCGATACGGGCGACACCAGTTTGGCCGAATTTTCAATAAATTCAGAAAAATTCCCAAAAATACCCGAACGTAGATAATACAATTCTAAGACATACGGTGAAGGCCGATTCTCAAAATTCTACTCCGTTTGTGAAATAAAAATCGGAAGGCTGGTTATCGGTATCGGTCGACACCGACAACGGAGATTTTCCAAAATAATCCAGAAAAATTCTAAAAAATCCTGAAAAATCTACAATATTAGGAAATGATTTTTGAAACTGAAATCAGGTCAATCAGAATACTACAGAAGTCAAATCAAATTTGTACGTCGTATCGCGTACAGATACGGTGATACGTACACCGAGGATCAGGGTGTTACAGAATTCCACTAAAAATGATCCGGTAAGATCACTCGGTGCCATACCACCTAAAACGAGCTCCCTCAAGAATTCTTGGACCCGCAAGTCCCTCACTTGTTCCCGTAAGAACAACACACGCAAGCACACTAGCTTACCGAGATCGCACATCTTACAACTTCCCAATAGAAGGGGGTAAAACACTAGTGATCACTTCTCTTCATCACAAAATTAACTCTCACAAACAAGGATCCCTAGAGGATTGATATAGCAATAGATGACTCAAACTTGTGTGAGAAAACAAGATAGATTTATGGAGGAAAAACTCAAGAAAACTCTTTTGAAAAAGATCAAGAAAACACTCTTGATAAACTCTCCTTTTGATATGAAAGTTTTAGTCTAAAAATAAGTGGAGAAAAATCCTAAGAGAAATAGGAAAAAACTGGCTCTAAAACTTCTCCAAAAACTTCTTGAAAACTAACCAAAACAGTCCTCTTTTTATAGAGCTACAAAAACTTGCCGTTGGGGCAAATCCCCAGGCCAAATGACCTATCGGTCGACCAGCCGGTCGATCGCACCAGGTCTTGACCTGTCGGTCGACTGGTCGGTCGACCGAGGCAAGAACCAGAGAGCTTTGCTCTCTGGCCGGTCGACCGCTCAGCCGACCGGGGCCAGATCCTCGGTCGACTGCCCGGTTGACCGGCCTTCAAGCCAGGGCATGTGCACAATTCTGTGCACATCAGTCGACCGACTTCTGGTTCGATCGACCGGTCGGTCGACCGCTAGAAGCCCAGGTCTGGGTTAAAGGGATTAAAACTTAGTCTTTTGAAACCCTATAAATTCTAATAAAATACCATAAAATCCAAAAAAAGAAGTTCATTGAAATATTTTGAAATCCAAATATGTGTGATCAAAAATCAATACACATTATAAACATATTGAACTATTTTTGCGATATAGAAATTTAGTCTTAAACCAAAAATGGTATTTTTCAAAAACCAAACTTCTAATGAAAAATATGGTTTTTCCAGAACTTATTCAAATACGAAAACAAGATATTTTAAACACTTTTGAAACTTAGTATGTATGGATATGATCCAATAAATATATAAGATAAAATATCTATGTTTTTGATAATAAGCTCAAAATAAAGTTTTGACTTAAACAAAACTCAAACACATGATATTAAAACATCAAATAAGTTTTTCTAAACATTTGAACCTACAATGTGTATGGATGAAATCTAAAATACACATATAAATCATATAAATTCATTTTGACGAAATCTATTCATGAAACATAAATATGTATAGTTTGAAGCTCAAAATCAAAACGGTATTTTCTAAGATCAAAACTATTCTTATTAAAACACTATATAAATTTTGTGTGTATTATGAGCTTGAGCAATTCACAACTAATCTATCTTTTACAACTTGTCTAAAATAAAATCTTAACACTTACAAAGTAGACTCAAGTCTTGAAAATCTTCTCTTCAAAAATCTTCTTTTTCTTATTGGCTTGGTCCAAATTTTGATCCATGAGATAGACTCTTCTTTGAGTACTTGATGCGATCTTGATACGTGAGCTCCTGAATCAACATGTGCTAGTTTCAAAACTTAACTTCGAATCTTTAGTTGAAACTAAACGCTAACTAAAATCTTGATAGAATATCTAAAACTAAATGAGCAGAAGATCATTAGTACTATAACTACCTGAGTTAATCATCATCAAAACTAGAGTGATGGGCCTTTGGGCTAACAAAAATCACGTTAGGTTGTTGCTCAAGTTTATAAGCAAGATTTAGTTGCTGCACAAGAAGATCAAAGGTGTTCGATACTTTCATCTTGAATGCAGAAATGCCTTGACCAAGCTGCAGCCTCAAACACGTTCCTTCTCCATACTTAGAGGTAACAATACAAAACAAAAAAGTCATCTTCTTGTTGATTAGGTGATGATTCATTTCCAGATGAAGATGAATCCATTGATTTTTGGGTGGCTGTGATATAATAGAGGATATAAGAGATACAAAAGAGATACAATTGAGAGAAAAAAAGAGGAAGAAAGTGATAAAGTTTACCTCTAACTCACTGATTGTATAATCAAGTTTTTTCCCACCAATTTCCCATCTAATGTTCCCTCCAATTCCATTATTTTATCAATATTCTCCACCAACAAAATTGAAAGAAAAATATGTTAACAAAAGATGAAAATGGTCAATCATCAGAAATACCTGGTACAGAAAATTAAATGCTTCTCCTATGTCATCTTACTGAAAAAATTTCATTAAACATTCAAAATTTGCTGACTCAGCATTGAGTGGACAAAAAAAATAGAAAAGTGGACAGATACTCGGCGATGCAGCTGCCATAGAGTGCTGAGTGTGACGCGCATGCTACTTTTCATCAGAAAGGGAACATGTCAGCGAGGGCAACAATGGCAATACGAAATACAAATAAGAGCATATGCCCATGTGGTGGGAACAAGGACCGGTGCAAAAGGAAAACTGGGTTAAAGGACTTTTTAACACTATTGGAAAGTTCAAGGAATTTTTAACACTGGTCAATCTCCTTGAGGACCTAACGATAATTTTTCCTAATAATAATAGTATAATTATCATTACAGTTGCAACGAGAGATGTTCCTATGTCTGGGGCCCCTGCTCAACCCTACTATTTGCTCCCACCACTCTTCATTTGCAGGCTGAACATGACGATGACCTTGTGATTGCGTCGGTACTAGGGGTGCCATCGGATCGGATACGGATCGGATATTATCTCTACCATATCCATATCCGCACCCAACCTTCGGATACGGATAAGGATACGGATATTGGCGGATGTGAAAAAATGATATCCGTATCCGTCAAAATCGGATATCAGATATAAATCGGATATTAGCGGATCGGATGCGGATACTAATCGAATATATTAAAAAAGGATATGGTTAAAGATAAATTAAACAGAAATACTTATATTATTTTTTATCTCATCTACTATAATATTAAATATGATACATACTATGATATTATTGTGTACATATCAATACATTCATCGTATTCATTGTCATTTGACTTCTATAACAATAGATTACACGTCCTCCGGTGCTAAATGCCGATTCGGATGCCATGATTGTTGTCGAAATACTCAAAATATCTTGTAGTGCTCTTGTAAGAATCGAATACTTTCCACTATTACTTTTTCACCAACTCAAAGTATCAAAATTTAATGCCTTATTTCATTGAAGAATAGTCTTCTCCATACCGATATCATTATGAAGCACACAACATTCGGATATCGGATCGGATACGAATAAGATATCCGCACCTACCTTTCGAATACGGATACAGATACGAATATTGACGGATGTGAAAAAATGATATCCGTATCCGGATTGGAGGCGGATTCGGATGCGGATATCCGCGGATAATCCGTATCCGGTGGCACCCTAAGTCGGTACTGAAGAAGAAAATCCAAGCTCGACTCTCCGCCAAGATTTGCAGTAAGTTCACCACGAATCGTCGCTGCAATGCTACACTGTTTGGCGACAGTAGCAATGAAGACTCTCCTATCAAGGTTACCGAGGACGCTGCGGCAACTTCGTGACTTGGATTGTCTTTTCATGATTTGTTATAGCGTGAGTTGTGTTGGATAAATTGGCATACTAGGGTTTCCTTTTTGATTTGTGTCAAAATTTGGGCAGTTCCTTTGCCCAACTGCCGACCCCATTTCAAAAGGCAACGTGTGATGATAGGAAACAACTTTTGACCCATTCTCATCTCATCCTCTCATCCTATCTCATCTACTATAAGAGCCATCCAATCAACATTAAAAAAAAAAAAAAAAATCAAAGAGAAGAGAGAGAGAAAAAGAGAAGAGAGAGAGAGAGACGTGTGGTAAACAGCTGTCCCCAAGAGTTCTAAATGGCGACAGAAAATGACATGAAGATGAGAGGAGCATGCTGTAGAAAAATGATCGCAATCCATCATGACAGTTTGCTCCATGATTTCATCCTATGATCAAGGGACCATCCCTTGTGATCACAATGAGCTTAAACTATGCCATTTTTGTTAGTAATTTTTTTGACTTTTCCATTTGTTTTGATAACTTAGTTTAAGGATTGCTACTTGAGATTAAGCTCTGCATCATATCATGACAACTGGAGCCAAAGATTAAGCAAATTATTAAATACAACAAACTACATTTTCTTTTTGAAAAATTCAAGTTGTGTGTTTCTCAAAGTGGATTTGAGATCCATCTAGTTATTTAGAAGATCACGTAACAGTTTTAAAAGGCCTACCCATCAATTCAAGTATTAAAAAAGATCATCTTTCTTTCGGTACAAAAAAATTCCTCCATCACTCTCAGCCCTCTCAATAATTCCAACTGAGACAAGTTACAGCACACACCACCCAATCCAGTTGAATACATACAGCAGCAATAAAAAGAAACTGGCATAAAAACAAACAAAACATTTTCCAGGAACTTATGACCCACAGATGAACAGCATTTCCAATGGCTATCATAATCCCTCCAAAAATCAAACAATCAATAGTACCCAAGTGTATGGTTACTAACTACTTTGCAATACAAACAGTAACAGGGAACTGGTTTTTAATACATTTCTACTAACATCCACTTCATTACAGGAATAAAAACTATATGTAGTTCGAGCTGCACTCCTGTAACTTCAGCTACATAAAGCCACATAACTGTAAATTTTGACTAGCACCATCGAAATTTATCTAATCCACTTCCAAATAGAACCACAACCAACAAAACTCCCAACAAAAAACAATCTCATTCTGTTATGAAACCTCCAGGTGAATGAGACATTTGAGTTCACAAGCATTTACAATATATCAACAAACATAAACCAACCATGCAACTACATGAAACTTCCTATCTACAGGCTTAGAGAGCAGAAACAAGGTTTACTCTCACAAGTTCCAGGTGCTTTTAACTTCTTCAGCTTTAACTTCTTCAGCGGCCATCGGCAGAAGTGAAGGAGTCGGCGAATCCGGCTGGTCTTGAAGGGATGCTTCCCTTGCTATCATCTAGACTCAAAGAACTGGTGCTCATCCCATCAGCAGCTTGCCACCCTTTCACCATTTGCAGAAGAGGTTGGCCTAAATCTATGCCCAAAGTTTCATCCAAGTCATCCTTCACAGGCTTCCACTTCTCAACCAGAGGAGCCAGCACGTTCACGGCGTGGCCCATCTCAGGCCTTTGGTTGGGCTCTCTCGCAGTACAATGGCCTGCAAGATCGGCAACAACGAAAATTTCCTCAAAGGTTTCGTCTGACAAATCAAGTGATTTGTCAATGGCATTCCTGAGTCTCTCTTTGTTGGTTTTAATATGATAAAACCATGAGGCCAGGTGACGGGTTTCTTCAGGTCTGTCTTCATCAAGTGCGGTCATGCCAGTCAATAGCTCTATCAGCACGACACCGAAACTAAAAACATCGACCTTTGTTGTAACCTTCCCAGTCACTGGATTCAACCAAGAAAAGAAAAACGAGATTAATACAAGATTTATTGCAGAAGTGAATAAGTTTAAAGAAGGAACACTTTAATAATTAAAAAGACTAAATGCTAATGTTAAAATCTGATGATCACATATAACAATCAAGAAGACATACAAGGGGCGTGGGTTATATGCATAGCTAGCATTTTCTAGATAGAGAAAACATTTGAGTGTTGGCCGTTGATTATAACAGGACCTAACAAACATGGTTCTGGATATAGAGTATAGCGGTAGGTAGGTATTTTGGTTTATGGGTGGATGGGGGTGGCGATTGGGTTTTTTCTTTTCTTTTCTTTTTTCCTTTGTTTTTTTTTTTTTTCCTGGTGGGTGGTTTTTTTTTTCTTTTTTTGGTTGGGTTTTTTTTTTTTTTTTTTGTGGGGGGATGATTCAAACCCTGCAAGTGGCGGGAAGTGCATATGAAAACCTAAAATCTAGGGACAAACTGTCGAGGTGATCGCCTTTCTTTCTATTTTGGTCACAATTTTAAACAGTTTCCAGCAGCGATAATGACAGAATAAAATTCTATTTGTACTGATTTTGTAATATGTTAAAAATCTTAACATGGCAACAAACTAGTAAAAGAAATTATTATGATTATGGATTAATTCTTCTATTTATCATTGTGAAAGATGAAATCACCTCATATTTGTAAAAGAAATTGAGCAAGTAAACATACCAGCATATTCTGGAGCAAGATATCCAAAGGTCCCAGCAAGTCTGGTTGCAACAGAGGACTTTCCATCAGGCGCAAGTTTAACAAGTCCAAAGTCTGAAACTTTCGCCCGATAATCATCATCAAGGAGTATATTTGAAGATTTCAGATCTCTGTGGATGAAAGATTGATGGGCCAAGCTATGCAGATACTCCATTGCTCGAGCGACATCCAGTGCAATGTTAAGCCTTTTCTTCCAAGATAGAGGATCTAGATTCAGTTCTTTCCAGTGGAAAAGATGTCTGCTCAAAGCCCCCTTTGGCATGTATTCATAAACCAAAAGTCTCTCGTTGCTTTCAGCAGAGAATCCCAAGAGAGACACCAAATTACGGTGCCGGACCTTTGATAGTACAGCAATTTCAGCCTGGAACTCATCAAATGCTTTGCCACTCAACACGCATGACTCCATTCTTTTTACTGCAATCTTTGTACCATCATGCAACTCTCCTTTGTAAACAACACCAAACCCACCACGGCCAAGCTCCTGTTCTGCAGAGAAGTTCTTTGTCACATTACGAAGAATTTGGACTGATATTACTAAATTCCCTGCTTCAATGACATGTGTATCACTTGTGCCACCACTGGTACTAGTCAGAAGACCATTGGAAGTGACGCTGTTCTCACCATCATTTGCAACAACAATTTTAACCATATTATCAGGATCTGAGGAATCTCTGGGGTGGATGACAATAGAGCTTGGTGCTGGAAAAGTGCCCTTCTTCACCTTCCACCGGCAATATAGAAATAGAACCACTAGTAAAATGAGCACTAAACCAATTACGATTGGCACAACAATTATAAAGAGTTTGGACTTGCTAGATCCTGTAGGTGCATTGCCTGAACTAGATCCCCCACCATTAGGTGGTGTGCCAGCTGGACTCCCCGGTGGGGAGTTTGCCGGGGGAGACTTTGGAGGAGCAGAAGGGTCCAATTGCGGGTTTCCATTTACAAGTACCTTAACACCACTGAATTTCGGGACAGGAGGCGCAATATCATTGTCAGAGACATTCAACAACTTCAATGATGACAAGCTTGTGAAATTGTCAGGAATTGTGCCATTTAAATTGTTTCCTCCAAGGATAATTTCGACAAGAGAATTTAATTTCCCAAGTGAAGGGCTAATTGTGCCATTTAATTTGAGATTTGGAAGATTAATAAGAGTAACCTTATTGCTAGCCGAGCAAGAAATTCCAAACCATGAACAAGGATCATTACCAGACCATGAAGTCACAAGATTCAGTGGATAGTTTACACTGCCAAGGAAATTCAAAAGGGCAGTAACTTCAGGTGAGCAAGGCACCCCAGGTGTCGACTGGCAAAATGAATTGGAAGAATATGTGAAGTTGAAGGTCACCTTCGGTATTGGACCCATTAACTTGTTGTTCTGTAATTCCAATACTTCGAGCTCTGGCAGGGCTGTCAAATTATCAGGAATGAGCCCAACAAGCTGATTATTGTTGAGCAAGACTTGTTTCAAAGAAGTGCATGCCCCGATACCACTAGGAATTGAGCCAGTGAAAGAATTTCCATGAAGCCAAAGGAGGGTTAGCTGCGTCATCGAAGCAATGACATCAATGGGGCCACTAAGCCCAGAACGATGCTGCTGATTGTTAAGCTTCAAGATCTGCAGTTGTAATCCAGAGTAACTTGCCGGGATCACACCAGAGAGGTTATTGTACGCCATCTCAAAAACGATTAAAGAACTCATGCTCCCCAAGAAGTCCGGCAGCAGGCCAACAAGATTACATCCCGATAGAGATAAGTTAGTCAGTTGTGCTGAATTCTTTATCTCCGAAGGCAATGCCCAACCACTGCTCTGATTCAAAGGATTTTTCTCCAAGGAAATGACCTGTAAACTTGTAAGGCCAGTGAAGAAATCGGATGGGATGGTGTCAAACTTATTATTACCCAAGTAGGCATATTGAAGTTTGGACAAACCAGCAAATGAGGGTAGACTTCCTGAGAGCTCATTGTTCTGGAGGCCGAGATTGGTCAGCTCAGTGAGCTTGTTAAAGTCTTGAGGGAGAGAGCCACTTAAATTTAGATTTTTGGTTTGTATTTGCTCAATCCGGCCATCATTAGTACAGAAGATATAAGGCCACTTGTTACCACAGGGATCATTGTCGTCGGAAGGCCACTTAAGAACCTCGGGATTCTCCAATCCTTTACGAAATTCTTGGAGAATGGCAAAATCACTGGAGTCTGTTTGACTCCAAACGATTGAATTTAGGCACAAAAGAGTTGATATGAGAAAGAGCAACTTGAACCTTGACATGGCTAATCCTTCTCACATGAAAAGAGAAATGATCGAGCAGAAGAAAGACTACATTATCGGAACCATTTTGAGCAAAAAGGCTTTGCTCAATCTCTTTAGATAATATTTTAAGACAACCAGATTTACATCCTCCACTCTGCATGCAACTCCCAGAAAACCCGAACAGCAACTCTGAATGAAAACTGGAAGAAGATCCTCTAAATTTGAAGGTTATTTCTGCAAAAACCAGATTACTTACATTAGCTTCATCATTCAGATTGAAATAAGAAGCTACAATATATCAAAAGCACAAAAGATTAAAAAAAAAAAACTACCATCCAAATGAAGAGCAACAGGTGAGGGCTTCAACAGAGAAGTTTCAAATGGATAACTTGAAAAAGAATTAAAATAAAGAAAATCACACCTCCGTTAGAAGGAAAAGTTACTTCATAATCTGAATAAGATCTTCCAAGACCTTTTTCTCATTAAGCACACAGAAAAGAGGAGCACAGAGAATAACCCAGACCATAAAAATTGAAAGCAGCAGCCTGAGACCACAAAGAAGAAAGCTTTCCTTTGGACTCCAATGGCAAACACACATGAAAATCATTCTCTTTTACACCTATCAGAATATATAAATCTATGAACTCTTTTAAGATACAACATATTGGACAAACAATATCATCATGAAGAGAATAAACCTCTGCATAAATAGAAGAAAAGCTCTTCATCTACACTGAAAGGAAAGCATATCATCACTTTAGACCAGATTACGAGTGAAGTCACTTAAATCTCACAAAGTATATTGGGCACTTAAATACATCCAACAATGGACACAAGCATCAGCAGATCTAAGAAAATCCTAAAATTTACCATTATAAAAAGGAAAAGCTTCCTTTGGAGTGCAATGGCAATTCCTACAAGAAAACCCACAACAAATTCCTTCACTTTTAAATAGCTCTTAGAATAAAAAAAAATATTGATGGCTCTTTCAAAATCTAACATAGTTGAAGAGAAAAAAAACAGGTAGAAAGCGATACAGAGAGGAATGGATGTGGGAAAATAATAAAATTAACTACAGATGCTCTCACCTCCAGTAAAGGGGAAAAACTGAGAGCTAATCTCTTTAGATTACAAATGAGCCGCTTAAAATAAGACATTTAAGCAGAACCCAGATCTCCACAATCTGCATAATCAACTTTGGACCAGAAAGGAGAGAGCTTGCTTTAGACTCCAATGGCTATCCCTTCGAAAAATCCAGCACCCAATTCCTTCATTCTTACAGTATAGACTCAATTAAAAACAAACCAAACCCATTTAGATTTCAGACATTTCAACAAAAGCCAGATCTCAAAAATCCTAAATAAGGGGCTTTACGCAAAAAAGGAGAAATCTTCGCATTCGATTCCCATGGCTATTCCAAATAAAACCAACATCAAAATTCCAATTTTTGAACTTTCTAAGATGAATCAATTCCAGTGTGAATGAACTTAGCATTGTCGAAGAATCACAGTACCTTGTAGAAGGGAAGCATCGTACTCTAGAGGAAGACAGCTGCCTCCACCTGGTTGGGGGGTGGGGGTGGGGGGGGGGGGGGGGGGGGGGGGGGGGCGTGGCGTGCGGAGAGAGAATAGATGAGCTTTCCTCTGTGCTTTATTACGAGTTTCTATAAATAAAAAAATGGCATTATTTTATGCTTTTATTATTTTATTTCTAATTTCCTCCTCTTCTTTGTTTTTTTTTGGTGGCACAATTCATGGAAGGCGCGTTTCCTGTGGATATTCTCTGTATAGAAATTATTAAAATTCATTAGAGATAAAAAAAAAGGGACATCTCACTGCACTCCCCCTGTCAAATCATAATTTGAAAAATAAGCTTACTCATATAATTTTATTTATTTTAATCATCTCTTATGAATGCATGTGCCAAGCGATGAAGCGCTCATCAGCGACGAAAAACGAAAATGTTCTTAAGTAATTGCTTCAAAAAAAAACGAACCACTTGAAAAAAATGTCTTATTTCTGAGAACTGCGACTATGATCTCAGCTCTCACAAAATGATCGCAGCATAGAGGAGTGGGACTATGATCGTCATTCTCACGAAATGATCGCAGTACAGAAGACTACGATTATGATCGCAATCCTCATAAAAATTTCTTATTTTTTAGGACTGCAACTATGATCACAGTCCTCACAAAATGCATTATGTATGAGGACTGCTGCTATGGTCCAGTCTTCACAAAAATGTCATATTTCTGAGCCTTTATAAGATTGCGATCATGATCGCAGTCATCTTTGTTAGGATCGCGATCATGATCGCAGTATTCACGAAAATATCCTATATTTGAGTCTTTATGATGACTGCGACATCATGATCGCGGGTCTCATAAAATGCTCTATTTCTGAGTCAGTGCTCACAGAACACTGCGATCATCACAGTTCTCATACCATCATCGTCATCATCAGCAAACTGATATCCATTGACATCGAATGATCGTTAATGTTTTTTAGATTTAAACACAAATAAAACTCATCGCAAGTGCGAACAAACGAGATTTGCAAATCAATCTGTGAATAACTCTGTGTAGGATCAAAGTTGAGGAGAGAGCAATGTTGAGAATGTTGAGATTGGTAAAAGAGGAAATAAAAATATATAATGAAGTGATGATTGAAAGGAATTAGTTTATGCTGAGGTGAAGTTGAGTTATTTATAATTATGAAATAAAATAGGTGACTGTAGCAAAAATTTTCATAAAATAAAGAGGCTCTTTTATTCCATGAATTAATTAATTATAATATTAGAGAGAATTTTGGTGAAAATATTTATTACAATAGTTAAAATAAAATACTAGCTAGCAAGACAAGTTGGGACCGCAGCAGTGTATGGTGATTTTTTTTGATAAATTAATTGGAATATCAGTGGGGATTTGTTGATAATATCTAGAGTTACTGTCATATAGATATCCAAAATCACTTTCAATTTCATATTAGCCCCCAGAATCTTTATATTTTCGAGTTGACACTCAAAATCTATTAAGATTAGACAAATACCCTTCTTGTTATTTTTTCTGTTTATAAATCAAAATATTTTGAAATATTTTTTAAAATTCAAATATCTTAAAATAATATATGAACTTATCATTATATCCTCATCTTTCTTTATTTCTCTCTAAACAAACTCACTCTCTATGTGCTGTTGTCAGTAGTTGCTACAGCTAGTGGGGCGACCGGGGATGCTGGGTGAGTGAGAGAGTGAAAAAAAAGAGGGGAATTCTATCAAATTCGAGGGATATAATAATATTTTTACCTCTCTATCATTAAAAAATAAATAACAAGTAACAAAGGATGCATTTTGTCAAAACTTATAAAATTTGATGTATCGATTTGAAATATGAAGACTTTGAGAATTAATATAAAATTTAGAAAGATTTTAGGAGTCCCCGATATGATAATAATCTAATATTTACTGTAGTAAATATTCAAATGTTAAAAATTGGGACATGTGATGGATTTCTTAAATCAGTTGGATGAGAAAGTTATGCATGATTTGGGGCCATAATAATTAGGGATTGGTAGGTTAATGATGATGGTGGGAAATAATAAAAGATTTTTTTTTTACATATACACACTTTAACAAAGGTCATAATTAGAATGTAAACTCACTTACTTTGAAAATAAAATACATGTGAAGGTAATTCTACTTATTTTTTATTCTCAAACAAGTTAAAATCCCCTGAGATATTAGATTATGGCCTTGATATAATGTAAATCTGAACCATTGTGTGACGAGCCCAACCAATAGTTCGGGTGTTTGGATGCAAGGAAGTGGGCGGAAGTAAGGAAATGAGGAAGTATAATTGCTTACTTCCCTATCTATCCAAACACCGGAAAAGGAAAATAAGGAAACTCCTTTTCCTTCTCTCTTTTCTCTTTTACACAACCATTTCCTCGCTTCCAAAGTGCTACAGTTAATTTTGTGATCATGTAAATCTCATTTATAATAAGTTGTAGCACAAAACAGTTAATTTTTTGATCATGTAAATCTCACTTGCATTCTAATTACAGTCTATTTTTTATTTTTCTTAATTAATTTTTATTTTAATATTATTTTGCGATCAACTTTGTGGTCAACTTTTCCACTTTCACTTTCACATTATCATCCAAGCACCGGAAAAGACATAACATTTTTCAAATCACACTTCCTAACAACATCCAAACACCGAAATACTTACTAACCACTTCCCAAGTTTCAAAGGGAACTATTACCAATTCCTCACTTCCTTACTTCCTCACTTCCACCGTCAACCAAACAGGTCAAAGTGTCACAACGTTTTTGACTAAACTTATTTGGTTAATACATTAAATAAGATACAATACTTAGATAATTGAGATTATTCTCCTTTCTTTTTGGAGAGAAAGTAGGGGTAGACTTGAGAGGAACTCTTGTTAAGAAAGAAATGAATATCTTAAAAGGAAAAATTATTGTTATGCAATTCTAATTAGTATTTTGATCATGTACATAGATCATAAGGAATATGCATGTATCTTTGAAAAATTATCATTCATTTTAGGATATCCCTAAGTATCATGGAGTTAATGATAAGTCTTTAGGAGAGATTCCAACAGTATCATCCTGACTATTAAGAATGAACCCAACACACGGGGGTGGACTCACATAAACACCAGTGTGGACGTCTTCTCATACTGAATTTTATAAATATATGGAGTAATATATATAATTTATAACTTCTTTTATATATAAACTCTTCATTTTAGATTGTTTTTACTAAAATAAATATTTTAAAACTCTAACTCAAGTGGTAACTTATAAAAATATATTATTAGAGCCACAAGTTCAAGTCATGGGTGCAACTTTTTTTCTATTTTGTTGTCTCTCTTTTCTTATTACATTTAAGTTTCACTGAAATTCTAATTACGTTTACGCTCACATTCAAAAAAAATATCTTGTGTCCAACACAGTAAAACACAGTGCTCAATCCTTTTGTAATTTTTTCTTGTTTTATATTTTGGTTTGTGTTTGAGCTGTATTTTACTTTATTTGGGGCCCTCACTGGGTTCATCAACAACGGAGAAAAAACAAAAGCACCTCAAAAAGAAAAAAGTTGATAAATAAAAATAAAGAACTGAAGATAAACAGTGCGTCCGCAATTTACTCAAAAACTTTTGACGGTGGGCTATAAATAATAATATAATATAATCAGTAGTTTTGGGCGCACTCCATCATATGCATCGATTAATGATGACGTCGTCCAAATTGTAGGTAAGCGTTGAGCTCATTTCAATTTTTGGAAAATAAAAAATGCATCAATTATCTTTTCTTACTTTTTCTTTTCTTTCTTGTAATTATATAACTTTTCATGTAATATGAGAACTATTATTATTTTTCTTTTTTTTGAGAACATTGAATGAAGCTAAAAGAAAAATAGGATTATTTTATTAATTTTATTGGTTCTATTGTTTCAATATTATAATTTCTATGCACTAATAAAATTTACTAATATGAATTCAATAAAATATTTTGAGCTGAGCTGGAGTTCTACCATCTGTGTATATAATATGGAATACTAACACTTTAAATTTAAAAGTGAGAAACTTTAGTGAAAGCTCTATAGTGTTGGATGTGTTCTATACATGCATGTGGTGAGAGAAAAATAAGTCAATTTTATGATAATTTTGAAATGTCGATTATGTTGACTCTTGAGTGAATGTGAGTAAAAAAGTTTAATGAATTTTAGTTTAGTTAATGATTATTATATTATATCTGGCGACACAAATTTTTTCTACTTGTCTATTTTTTAAATTTGAAATAGAAGTGTTCCATCTAAAATACTATTAATAGCACTCTAGCTCAACTCAAATATTCTAGGGTGTAAATGAAAAAAAAAAAAAATCAAATCCTCTCTTTATTGAAACAACCTGTTATATTTCACTTTTATTTTAAAAAGATAAACCATAAGAAATTGTGGCCTTTTCGGTGATAAAAGAGAGGAAATCAACAAATGTTCCTATTTTGATTGGGGTGTTCGGTTGGTGGGAATGAGAGCTGAAAACACGTGGGCCCGCGGCATCAGATTCTGTTCTTTTTCATTCAAAATGTTCTGAAATTGACATCGCACTATTCACATACTGTCAATACATTTTGTTAAGGTAGGTTCATCTCATCAGTTTTCTGAGCAAACAAATAGCCTGACAGTTGAAAAACTCGGTGAACATTATCAGAGACTTTCGGGTGTTTTCCGCTCACTCTCGGAGAAAAGCAAACATGCCTCATGAAAATGACCAATGCATTGCATTCTACCCTTTGAGCTAAGGTTCTGATTTAAGGACCTGTCGGTATCAATGTATTAATTTATATGATTAAACGACTCTGCACTCAATTTTTATGATAAACAAAGTACTTAATTAACTGCACTTATATTATATTACGTTCTTAAAATTAGGCCTGCTTTCATGAGTGGATGAACTGCGCAATGGCTTATAATTAGACATAACTATTAGAAAAATCATAATTTAATCATAAAATTATCAACTAATTGAATTCAATGCTTGGCTTTCTTAAGCAAAAATGCAGCCAACTACCAACTGAATTTAATCAAGCTCACCACGACTTGCCAGTCTTAACTCGGTCAATTACAATAAATTAAAATATTAAACAAGGCAATTAGGCACTAAACTCCAATTAAAAAAAAAAAAAAAATCTTCTTTCAATGGCTCCCAAGTTTTCTAGTGGTTTCCTCACGATTAATTACAAATCACAAGAAGAAAGAGACAAGTTGCGCTCCAACCCAGCTGGCCATCTCTGTTCCATTGTGGATCTCATGGGCCCCACAAAACTCTCAATCTTTTGGTCATGAAGGAGAGGCCTCCCGCCACCTCACCTTCCTCTGTCATGATCCAATTCCTACCTAATTACATTTCTTAATTACATAATTAAGAAACCAAACGTGGATTAATTAGATTCTTGATGAGTTTGGACAAGGCCAAGGGAATTGGCATCTAAAAACTTGGACAAGCCCCACCTTAACTTGTCATTACTTAGTTAATTAATTTGATGCTGCCTTGATTATATGATTGGCTTGGTGCGCGATGCAGCCCAATTGAAAAAAAAAGAATGTGCATCCGGTGTCTACTTCCTCGCGGAAAATATATTAAATTAATTGTTGGCCCACAATTAAATAGCTTAATCTTATATAATTTGATGTATGCAATCATTGCGGCAAGTTGTGCATATCCAGATGATTATCCTGTGGAGAGAGAGAGGGTAAAATCTTATTGATAGAGTTTCTTAAACTCTGTTAGAGTTTAACCAAAAATCGGTGCAATCAATAGTGTTAAAATACGAGAGCGTATCAGTCGTATCAATGGTGGAATTGCACAGGAAGAATACAGCCTAGTCGACTAATGATATAAACAAATAGTTGACAAATCTGTTTCACTACAGACTAGTTGACTAGGCCAAATAGCTAGTCGACTAATAGAAGCAATTAGTTTACTAGAGTATTGGCCTAGTCGACTAATGCAGCTACAGCGGCCCTGTTTTCAAATCTGATGCAGAATTCGTTTCTGATTCGAATTAGGTATTTTTGATTTTTTTTCTTCGTGGCTTCTTTGGCTATATAAAGAGGGGTATTGTCCCCAATAATTGTAACCTGTAACTGATTGATTCAATACGAACTCTCTCCCCATTGCCCGAGGACGTACGCAAATTGCCGAAACTCGTTAAATCTTGTGTACTCTCTTTCTTTTCTTTATTTACTTGTTCGTGTGATTAATGATTATTCTATGGTGTCCCTCTTCTCTGTTGCTTGGATTACCAACAAGTGGTATCAAAGCTTTCCGGGTTCTATAAGGAGATTTTCATTCAGATAGAGCAAATCAACTTGGAGACTGTTTACAGTTTCGTTCGGAGGTAAAGATCTAATCTTTTCTATTTGGATTTGTTTTCACTAATTATTTTCTGCATTGTGTTGAGGAATCAATTGAGAAGATAGCTGGAGAAAGTCAATCTACGGTGAAATCCGTGAACCCACATCCGATCTTCATCCGATGAAGATCGATGTGGTAAAGTTTGATAGCATGAACAATTTTTGATGTGGAGGTGTGAGGTGATGGATGCATTAACGACATCAAACCTTGAAGACACTCTATGATTGAAAGAAAAGCCGAAGGACACTTCTAAAAAAGATTATGACAAGTTGAATAGGACGGCATGTGGTCTTATAAGGTCTTATTTGACACAAGACATCAAGTATTGTATTCATGTGCTATATGAGACGTCTGCAATGAAAATGTGGGAGATTCTCGAGAAAAAAAAATCTGACGAAGAGTATCGAGTCTCGATTGCTTCTAAAGAGGAGACTTTATCGCTTTCAGTTGAAAAAGGGAGTCTCTATTGCTGAGCACATGAACGACTACATAAAGCTTCTTACAGATTTAGTTAATATGGGTGTGAATATCGAAAAAGATGATAAGACGTTAATTCTTTTGAATTCTCTTCCTGATGAAGAGTATGAGACCTTCGTCCTCACCTTGATTAATGGTAAACAATCATTTAACTATAATGATGTGTCAGCTACTCTTGTAAATTATAAAGTGAGGAGAAAGGATAAGCAATCTCCTTCCAATGGTACATCAGCAGAGGCGTTGATGGTAAGAGGCAGAGGTTCCAATCGGAAGGGCAAAGGTGTAACGCCCCGATCCCGCGGATACGGGGACTATAGCGACGTACATACGCAGGATAGAAATACCCTTATGTATATACGCTAAGCCTCAATACAGGGAATAAACGTGATATACACAATAATTTCAGCATTAATTAGTACAAGAATACCTGCAAAAGGGTTAGTGATCATGATAGATAAAAAATATGGATAAATAAGGAAATAAAGACTGATCAAGATACCTATGAATAGTATGATGATGAGTCTCCTATGAGTATCCAGTGAACTATCTGATACTGCAATATCTCAGATCTCTAATCTGAGCACGCAAACCCAGAGTCATCAAAAAGCGACCTAGTTAGTGGTAAAATGAAGGGAGCAGTATATATATAATACTAATGCAATCACGATAATAATATATAATACATGTGTAAATACCAGTGACACAATATAATAAAAACGATCAGAAGAAATAGACAGGTGTCATATTTTAACATTATCAATACTTAGCATGTTATCACAGCACAATAATATGTAGTTTTATGTGATTAATATCAGTTTATATGTCCAGACTGTGCTATTACAAATAATAAGTCACATTGAGAAATTATGTACCTACAGCCAATAGAGTTATACCATTTATATATTAACCTCAATATGCATAACATGATACATTATTAAGTGTTCCTAATTACATATGTGTGTGTAAGTCATATGTAGGACATTTAATTACTTTATATTTCTTGTTTAATCTAATAATAACAGTAGCATAATGGTGTCGTGATGAATATGAACATGTGGATATGAACTATGTAGAATAATCATATTACAGTGTTGTGATTATACAGTAACAATGTCTACCGGGTATACAAGAAGCAAAATACATAGAATGCATAGTATATGTGTACATGAATAGTGTATCACCACATGTAGTGTAACAAGTATCAGGAAGTATAACAAGGTATACATGTGACATGATAGTGGATAAAGTATCAGAAATAGTAGCAAGTACAACTGAACAGTCATATACATGTATCAGGCAGGTCATGTTATTTATACAATAATAACAATCAGTACCGTCTGGTATTTTCATCAATCTCTTCCAGCGTCCTATACCATGGGCAGTTCATACCAACCCCGCACTCCAGACGAACCCATCCGGATATGGCATACATGTACCATTATTCGAACGAGAGAGTGACTAAATAACATGCGTTCCTGACGTCACTATTTTTTATACTATTTTATTATTTTAATTGAAAATTAATGGTCAAGAAGCTCTAATCAGGTGGGTGTATCCCGTGCATACCCAGGATCATAACTTTAAATAGACCCCTAGCCTATTAAGGCTGTAACAAGTAACGGAAAATGGGAGTTCATCGGGCTATAACAGACGGTAGCCAGCACTACCCAGTCCCCTGCAGTAGGATAATAATGGATCCAGATATCCACCCAACAAGATCTAGCCAACCGTCAAGTCTCCCTCATCCCCATATTATATCAGGAATACAATAACAGTGCATGATACATGTAACACGATAACTGAACATGAGCTATGTTGATATCATTAAACAAGATAATGGGCAATGGAAAACAGGAGATGTGGGATGTAAGAGGTAGCCCTCACCATACATCGGGTATCAATAGCTAATATGTCTAATAACAGTATGTATCAACATCAGTATCGGGAAACAGTCATGTAACGGGATTACAGGAATACCCATGTAACAATAATCCATGTAACAATAATACATGAACAATCAGAGTAAGTATACATGTGAATTCATGTGACAAACACATGTAGTGTGTAGAGTGCCCGTGAAATGATGACACAAGTACCAGAAGTACTAGTATAGCATATCAATGTAATCAGTGATACAAATACATGAAACAATAGTGTTCAGTATAACCAGTGTCTATATGAAATAGCAGTGTCTAGAGTACTCGAGTGTTCGTGTAACGATGATACTAGCATATGGAATAATAATGTCTAGTACTCATATAACGGTGATAATGTATAATATAATAGAGTATCCGTATACATGTAACAGTATCTGTGTATCTGTGATAGAGATACATGGCATGACAGTGTCTGGTGTGATAGATGTGACAAGAATATGTAATATATATAATTATATATATAATATTAGTATTTATTGTTATTATTATTATTATGATCGATATCACAAGTGAAGTATATCTAAGTTATTATTCTGAGAGTTCTGTTATCCATTATTTAGTAACCAAATAAATATAAATGATCCATCTATTTGTTTTATCTTAATATTATTAATCACTTACACATCTTATTTATAGAGATTTTCCGATAATTACAATTTATTAAATACTATTTATAATGATTTATCAATCATCATGATTTAATAAGGTAAATTAACTCATTTAATTAAACATGCTAAATAAAATTTATAAAAGAAAATACTCACAAGTGTCGCGGAAGAGTAGCTCTCTTTCTTATGATCACAAAGACTCCAGAACCGTCCAAATCGGACTCCAGATGCTCTCGATATTGCCCAAGCACTAAAATCATTAAAATGAATTAGATATGTAATTTAAAGGAATTTAAAATGAAATAAATTTATTTAATAAGGGGTTTTCTGAAATTATACCTTTAATAAGTTTTGGATGCGGGTTTGGGTTGCTCACAGGTCGAGTTTAGATCCAATAACCCTACCCAATTAACTTAAGTTATTGGATAAATGGGTTTATGGGTTAGGTTTATTGGGTTAACGGGTTTGGATATTTGGGTTAAAGGGTTTGGATTCGTGTTTGGGTTCACAACCCGTTGTGAACCCATAACAACAACAGCAGCAGCAGAGCAACTGCTCTGCTGCGCGGGTTGGCCAACGATGAGAGAAGCCCGCCGGCGGTGGGTCTGGTGTAACCCCCTGATCCCCGGTGTACGTATCACCGTATCGGTACGCGATAGACGTACAAAAATTGATTTGAACTCCGTGGTAGTTCGATTGAGTTGATTTCAATTTCAAAAATCATTTTCTAATATTTTAAATTTTTCAGAATTTTTTGGAATTTTTCTGGATTATTTTGGAAAAACTCCGTAGTCGGTGTCGACCGATACTGATAATCGGATTTACGATTTTTAATTCACAAATGGAGTTATATTTTGAGAATCGACTTTCACCGTATGTCTTAGAATCACATGAGCTACGCTTGGGTATTTTCGGGGATTTTTCTGAATTTATCGAAAATCTGGCCAAACCGGTGTCGCCCGGTACCGGCGACAGCTTCCAAGATTTTTAATTGACAAACTGGATTGAATTTCTTCAAATAGTTTTCATATTACGTCTCAGGATAATATTCTCTATTTTCTGTAATTTTTGGTACCGTTCGGAGCTAGTCAAATTTCAGCCTAATAAAATAATATTAATTAAATATAAATATTTTTCTTTCCATTTCTTCCCTCTTCTTCCTTCTTCTACACAAATATTCCCCCCACTGCCTTACACAACCGACCTCCCTCTCTCTTCCCTACCCTACTTAAATCTCTCTCTCTCCTCTTTAATTCTCTCTCTCTTCCCTAATTCTCTCACTCTAATTACCTAAAACCTCTCTCTCTCTCTCCCCTCTCTCCTCTCTCTCTCTCTCTCTCTCTCTCTCTCTCTCTCTCTCTCTTCTCTCTCCCCCTCTCTCTTTCAGGCCAGGGCGGGGGTTGACCCGCGCCCGCGGCCAGGGGTGGCCGCGCGCCACCGCGCCGCCGGCCAGGTGCCGCCGGCCAGGCGCCAGCGGCTAGGGCACCACCTCCTCTCCCTTTCTTCTTCTTCTTCTTCTTCTTCTTCTTTTCTTTCATTTTCCTTTCTCTGTTTTTCTCTTCCCATCTCTCTCTTTTTCCTCTCTCTCTCTCCCTCACCCTCTCTCTCTCATTCTCTTGCTCGGCCGGCAACGAACCGCCGCCGGCAGGCCGGCCGCGCAGGAGCAGCAGCAGCAAGCTGCTGCTGCTGCTGTTGTTTGTGGAAGAGTGGGTTCGGGTGTAACCCAAACCCATTAGCCCCATTTGGGTTTGGGTTAAAACCCGTTAACCCTATAAACCCAATACCCATTTAACTTAAGTTAATGGGTTTGGGTAATGGATCCAAACCTGACCCGTTATCTCACCAACCCGCATCCAAAACCCATTAAAGGTAATTTTACAGAAAACCCCCTGCTCTTATTTCTAATTTGCATTTCAATATTTTAATTACATATTTAACCCCATTTTATTCCTTTTCGTATTCGGGCGATATCGGGAGCATCCGGACTCCGATTTGGACGATTCTGGATCCGTTGCGATCGTGGGAAAGAGAGCTACCTTCCCAGCGCCAGTTTGTGAGTGTTTTTATTTTCTAAATTGTCTTTTTAGTATATTTATTGCACTTGGTTGCTTTATGTAAATAAAACATGATTACCGGTTAATCACTGTAAAACTGTAAATACCGATTCATAAATTGTCATTGATAGAGTAACAGTGTAAACATGCTCGATTAGAATAACATTTGACCGTTGACACAAATAGGGCTGTCTGATACTCCATTCGGTATGATTACCGGTACCTGCCTCACACGAAACACCAATACTACATGTACATGTACCACTAGATATTGAGTCCCACATTCCTCATTACATTGTCATTCTGATTCACCGATACTCGGTGACACTACGCTGTTACTCGACATGCATGCTAGACACCTTCACGCACTGGTATCCACATTACACGAATACTATAGTTCAATGGACATGGTATTAGATGATTACACTGACCACTGTTATAACATGTACGAGTGATACCCAGATATAGTACACGGATTATTGCTACACATGGATATTCCACTGGTACACTGATAGACCAATGCACGGATTACCGCCTTTTATATTATTGTTATAGTTATGTCATGTTTACACATCACTGTTGAAAAACACCTAGAGGGGGGGTGAATAGGTGTTAGTGCTAATCTAAGACTAATTGCAAAACTAAGTGCGCTAATGACGGAAGCTAATGCAAATTATGCACAAACTAATACAATACAACAAGTGTAGCCGAATTCTCCTTGCGAGGCTCTGGACTAACTCCCCTTGATTCCCCTTGAAATGGGTTGAGGTGCTATGTGAAGCTCTTGTTGGATGAGTATAAGTTAGGCACACACACACAAGCAATCCAAGCAATATGAAATACACACAATCAAGCCAAGCATATAAGAATGAATTGCAATATAAAAGATGCAAGGCAACACAAGCAATGTATAAGATATGTATGCAATGAAAGAATGATGCTTGAATGAAATGATGCTTGCACAAAGTAAAGAGAGTAGAGTTGAGAGAAATTGGATCAAACGCTAACACAAAGATTTGTTTCGAGGTTCGAGTACCCAACTCTACATCCCGCCTACACCACCGTGTAGGATTTCTCAATCCACTATAGGAGTACCAACTCCTCTCTCAACCTTTACAAAGCCACCGAGGCTATACAACCACAATCCACCTCTACCGAAGAGGGATACGGCCCGTAGCCAACAGCTAATAACAACAACAACCTCTACCGAAGAGGCTCACAACAAACACAATCACCTCTACCAAAGAGGGATCCAAACTAATACCACTCCGATCACCTCTACCGAAGAGGGATTCACAAAAGCAAGGAGGGTTTACAATAAGTGGTTACAAAGACCACAAACACAATCTTTCTTTCTTTTCTCTTTTCTTTTTTCACAAAAACAAGATCCTAATAGATTAGGATAGGTGATAGCTCAAGTGTGGAAACAAAGTATTTTTGGAAACCAGCAACAAAGAAAAACTTCTTGGGAAATCACTTGTAAATGATAGAAAATGAAAAACAAAACAATCTCCCAAAACCCTAACTTTCTTTGATTTTCCAAAAACCCCAAATCAAATAAGATGAAATCTTTTTTTGGCTTAAAAACTCTTTTAAAAACTCTTTTAAACACTAGAGAAAGTCTGGAATTTTTAGCTCTAAAAATCTTAGTCAAAACAATGGAGAAATGGGGTATATATAGCCCTTAGGAAAACTAACCGTTAGGCTGATGTGGCAGCCTGACAGGCCACCGGTCGACCGGTACGGTCGACCGCCAACGGTCAGAATTATGACCGTTGCGCAACTGCGGTCGACCGGCCCGGTCGACCCAGAAAACCCGAGAGCAGATGTAACGCCCCGATCCCACGGATACGGGGTCGTCACTGCAACGTATATACGTAAGTCCGAAGTACCTTCCCGTATATACGCTAAGCATCAGTACAGACAAGAATCAGAGTACGGAAGCAAATGGTGCATTATACATTCCAACACATATATATATACAATTACTGAGTTATCACTAGGGGTGATGAATATTACAATAATAATACATCACAGATATGCGCAAATGCGAGAGTACAAGAGATATACATATATGAACAGCATAAAAGGGCGCTCACATACAAGTATACAAGGAAAAGTACAAGAGTAAATAGAAAAAGGGCACTCACGAGTTTGCTAAGAGGAAACTCGAGAGGCATACAGGGGGCCTGGAAGGATGTGGCTCTGGATGGTCGGCTGGAGATCCACGCTACCGCTGCGCCACTCTGAGCAGTAACGGGGAGAATCCACACGCTCCGGGCTCCATAACCTGGACATGAGAATCCAGGGGAGTCAGTGAAACTCCCCAGGCGAGTAGGAATATGGATGCCAGGTGGCGAGTCAGGAGGAGCACAAGTGTCAAGTACAGAAGACAGGAGGGTTAGAACACAAATGAAGTATATAAGAAATAATATCAAGTAGGAAATACTCAGGAGGCAGATAGGTTAGGGCAGGCATGAACAGGCATGGCATAATAATCATAAAACTGAAAATCCGAATAAAACCCATACAACAAATATGGTAAGGCACATCACAGATTCATAGCCGTTTAAGTTGCAGGCTTTAGTATGCGTCCCATTCCACATACCTCTACTTACAACTTAAAGAGCCGATTATTATGACACTTTATTATTACTCGTCTTACCCTGATATCTAGCTATGTGAACTAGCATCCCAACGCACATAGATCCATATCCGAGTGAAACAAGGTTGTTATTGGAAACTAGCGGGGGTATCAACGAACTATGTTTACAGTGGGTCCCGTGCATGCCCGGGACCACGGTCCAGGATTGTTCCGTTGCATGGAAACGGAAGCCAGCCGCAAGGCTAAACAGGAGGGACTTATGTATGCCCTTATCATAATGAAGCCAGGAATAAGGGAGCCAGCTCTCCCCTCGGTCCCCTGGAGGCCCTCAGGTCAGACCGGAAACATGATTGTACAATATACCTAATGCCACTGTAAACACGAACACATATCGATATCCGCATGTTTCCCCCGACCCAATACAAGTTGGTACTTTTTAAGGTTCAATAGTTTAATTATCACTTTACGGGAAAAAACAGGAGATGGACATGATCAGGAATTCAGGAGTACATAAGTACTATATAGTCAGGTCACTGCATGTAAAGCAGGAAAAACAGGTCACTGATCAAGATACAGGATAATAAGTCAAGTTCCCGTAAGGATGATAATCACAAGTCAAACATATCATGCTGGGTGTC
Organism: Agave tequilana; assembly: GCA_038442645.1. Lineage (NCBI taxonomy): Eukaryota > Viridiplantae > Streptophyta > Magnoliopsida > Asparagales > Asparagaceae > Agave > Agave tequilana. The sequence continues at coordinate 287,624 of JAVJIF010002537.1, read as the reverse complement.
AAGTGATAGCATGACAGGGTGATGATATTTAATAAACAACCAAGCATATCAAAGGATTGATAATAGTCGGGTAAGTCATGGTCATAACAATAGAGTCTTGCCAAATAATGGCATGTCAGGTGGTCAGGTGATAACACGGTTACCAAGTGATATACATGTGTTAAAAGGAAGCATGTAACTGACAGGTCAGAGTAATGACAAGTGGTAACATGGAAGTGACTCAAAGTCCAACGACCACGAAGGGTCGGCCACGCATGGTATATGATAAAGAAGTAAGCATATCAATAGCATGGCACAAGTACAAGATGAAGCTACCATAATATAAGCAATTGCAGGGCAAACATGAATATGGAAATAAGAAGCGAAATATTCATCGTCCCGACGAAACGGGATATCAAATAGAGAAGAGCGAAGAGCGAGACTACTCGCCTAAATCACCAAAACGCCGAAAGATCCAAAATCCACGAAAGTCAGGATGCGCCATAACCTGTGATATAAATATGTAGAGTGAAGAGGAGAGAGAAAGAGAGAAGGGAAGATGATGTTTGTCAAGTGACAAGTCAAGTAATACTAAGATATGATATAGTCTAGAGGGTAAGGTTCATATTCAAGAAAGAAATCAACTAAGACAAACAGCCAAAGTTAGTCGACTAGGGTGGAAGAGTAGTCGACTAATAGTGGACTCAAGTCGACTAACAGTCTGGTATAGTCGACTAAAACTGGGTTCCAGAGAGTTGATATTCTGATTCAGGAAAAGTTAGTCGACTAGGGTGGAAGGGTAGTCGACCAACAGACATCTTAAGTCGACTAACAGTCTTATCAAGTCGACTAATACTGAGTAACAGAGAGTTGGGTTTCTGGTTCAGGAAAGGTTAGTCGACTAGGGTCAAGGGTGTAGTCGACTAAGGGTCTCTAGTCGACTGGTAATTTGGTCTAGTCGACTAAAACTGTGTTTCCAGAAAGGTTACGTTTCAACTAAGGGTTTCTAGTCGACTAATCTATAGGTCTAGTCGACTAATCGTCTGGAAACAGCAAACAGAACAGATTTTGGTGGTTTTGTTTGATGACCAAATAATCATGATTTGAAGACACAAGTGAACATGATATGTAAACTTAAGTATACCAGGAATTAATCAAGTCTTGGTGATGAAGAACACTTACCTAAGAGAAGTACAAGGTGATGGAGTGATGGTGGTAGTGATGGAATTTGATGATGAAGAAGAAGGTGGAGGTTGGAGGTTTTGTTGTTGGTGTTGGTGAGAAGAAGTGGTGGCCGGAGATCGGAGGTCTCTCGCCGGAGTCGGGGTGGCCGGAGGCGCCGGTGGAGGTGGTGGTTGTGGTGGAGATGAAGGGGGAGATGGAGGTTAGGGCTTTGGTTCTTGGTGAAGAGAAAATGTAAAAGGAATGAAATGTAAAGGAAAAGTATTTATAGGCTTTGGATTTTATGAAGGAGATGCAAATAAATAAAAGAGGGGGGTTTTTGCAAATAGGGAGGATGGGATGAGTGTCCTTCTCTTTGCCACTTGGCCGGCCATGGAAGAGAGAGAAAAAGAGGGCATTAATGAGGAAGTTGGTGGAAGTGTGTGGAAGTGAGTGGAAGTTGTAAAAGATTGGAATTTTGGAAAATTGGAAAAGGCTTTGGTTTGTGGAGGAAGGAAGAGAATTAAAGGTAAAGGAAAAAGAAAAGAAATTAGAAAAGAGAAGATATTCTCTTGGAAGAGAATTTGAAAATAATGAAAGTGGCGGATTCCCGGGATTCGGCTGCGGATGCGGAAATCTTTCGGGAAAATACCGGAATCGTCCGAAATTCAAGTATCTCGGAACGACCCGAAATAATTATCAAAAATCAAGAATATTAATCTAAGAATTATAGTGAAATCCGTTTTAAGAAATACTTTATAGTTTTAAAACTAAAAATCCCGGAATCAGTTACCTACCGACTCCGATGGAATTTTCATAAATTCATAAAATCCTCAGAAAAAGTATTTGAATAAGGAATAAGATTCTAAGAAATAAAGTCTAAAGGACCATCTAGAAATTCCTAGCTGTTTGTGAAATAAAAATCCTGGAATCGGTCAACGGAACTGGCCGACACCGGTTTTGAAGACTTTCATTTTAATTCCAGAAAAATCTAGAAAATCATAGAAAATATATAATATTGGAAAATGATATTTAAAACTAAAATCGGTCAATTCTAATTATCAGAATGTCTAAATCGAGTAATACTCTAGGATCGGGCCTTCGGTTCAGACTAGGGCTGACTCCGAATTCACGAATCCAAATCCAAGATAAAACAGTCATATAAGGAATTCATAATACATAATAAATACAGGAAACAAATCGAAAAAATACGACCGAAAATCTGAATACGCAACTAAGTACGTATTCCGGGAACGGGGTATTACAATCCACCCACCTTACAAAAAATTGCGTCCTCGCAATTTCGATAAGGGGTAAATTGAATACAAAGGGGACAAAGGTGGAATTTATACCGATTAAGATATGAAGCACTAGAGGTAGGGCTCTCAAGTCGACTGAACAATATCATCCTCCGCACTTCCGGCTGTATAAATCTTCGAATAATGCTGAATAATACTGCTGATGTCGTGGCTGTGCAATAAATGAGCCAGAATACCGAAGATAAAGAAAACCCTGATAGTCCTGAGCATAATAAAGAAGGCCGATAATTAAGAATCCCGAATACCAGGCACCAATCACCCTGAACGACATAGTGGAGAATGTAGAATATCCGTAGAGAATTCCGACTGCTGTCTTCTGAACGATAGCCAGATCAAGATCGATCTGGAGAATACCAAGCTTCATAGAGTTCACCGAAGAGATCACATAATAGCTTCATGCAGAACCAGCCACTACCTTCCTAGTCTATCATATCTTAATATTGGTATAAGGGCTTCATAAAACCAAAACAGGGAAAGGATAGGAAGGATTAGGAATCAAAGGAAGGATGGCCAAGAAATAGATAACTCTGCACTTGTAGTTGGAATGTATAACCAAGACTCAAGTATTCCAGTTGCAAATTTCATTACCATTAATTTGCCTTCTGGACGTACTGAGGAAGTTAGAGCCTAAGCTCTGATACCATCCTGTAACGCCCCGATCCCACGGATACGGGGTCGTCACTGCAACGTATATACGTAAGTCCGAAGTACCTTCCCGTATATACGCTAAGCATCAGTACAGACAAGAATCAGAGTACGGAAGCAAATGGTGCATTATACATTCCAACACATATATATATAAATTACAGAGTTATCACTAGGGGTGATGAATATTACAATAATAATACATCACAGATATGCGCAAATGCGAGAGTACAAGAGATATACATATATGAACAGCATAAAAGGGCGCTCACATACAAGTATACAAGGAAAAGTACAAGAGTAAATAGAAAAAGGGCACTCACGAGTTTGCTAAGAGGAAACTCGAGAGGCATACAGGGGGCCTGGAAGGATGTGGCTCTGGATGGTCGGCTGGAGATCCACGCTACCGCTGCGCCACTCTGAGCAGTAACGGGGAGAATCCACACGCTCCGGCTCCATAACCTGGACATGAGAATCCAGGGGAGTCAGTGAAACTCCCCAGGCGAGTAGGAATATGGATGCCAGGTGGCGAGTCAGGAGGAGCACAAGTGTCAAGTACAGAAGACAGGAGGGTTAGAACACAAATGAAGTATATAAGAAATAATATCAAGTAGGAAATACTCAGGAGGCAGATAGGTTGGGCAGGCATGAACAGGCATGGCATAATAATCATAAAACTGGAAATCCGAATAAAACCCATACAACAAATATGGTAAGGCACATCACAGATTCATAGCCGTTTAAGTTGCAGGCTTTAGTATGCGTCCCATTCCACATACCTCTACTTACAACTTAAAGAGCCGATTATTATGACACTTTATTATTACTCGTCTTACCCTGATATCTAGCTATGTGAACTAGCGTCCCAACGCACATAGATCCATATCCGAGTGAAACAAGGTTGTTATTGGAAACTAGCGGGGGTATCAACGAACTATGTTTACAGTGGGTCCCGTGCATGCCCGGGACCACGGTCCAGGATTGTTCCGTTGCATGAAAACGGAAGCCAGCCGCAAGGCTAAACAGGAGGGACTTATGTATGCCCTTATCATAATGAAGCCAGGAATAAGGGAGCCAGCTCTCCCCTCGGTCCCCTGGAGGCCCTCAGGTCAGACCGGAAACATGATTGTACAATATACCTAATGCCACTGTAAACACGAACACATATCGATATCCGCATGTTTCCCCCGACCCAATACAAGTTGGTACTTTTAAGGTTCAATAGTTTAATTATCACTTTACGGGAAAAACAGGAGATGGACATGATCAGGAATTCAGGAGTACATAAGTACTATATAGTCAGGTCACTGCATGTAAAGCAGGAAAAACAGGTCACTGATCAAGATACAGGATAATAAGTCAAGTTCCCGTAAGGATGATAATCACAAGTCAAACATATCATGCTGGGTGTCAAGTGATAGCATGACAGGGTGATGATATTTAATAAACAACCAAGCATATCAAAGGATTGATAATAGTCGGGTAAGTCATGGTCATAACAATAGAGTCTTGCCAAATAATGGCATGTCAGGTGGTCAGGTGATAACACGGTTACCAAGTGATATACATGTGTTAAAAGGAAGCATGTAACTGACAGGTCAGAGTAATGACAAGTGGTAACATGGAAGTGACTCAAAGTCCAACGACCACGAAGGGTCGGCCACGCATGGTATATGATAAAGAAGTAAGCAAATCAATAGCATGGCACAAGTACAAGATGAAGCTACCATAATATAAGCAATTGCAGGCAAACATGAATATAGAAATAAGAAGCGAAATATTTATCGTCCCGACGAAACGGGATATCAAATAGAGAAGAGCGAAGAGCGAGACTACTCGCCTAAATCACCAAAACGCCGAAAGATCCAAAATCCACGAAAGTCAGGATGCGCCATAACCTGTGATATAAATATGTAGAGTGAAGAGGAGAGAGAAAGAGAGAAGGGAAGATGATGTTTGTCAAGTGACAAGTCAAGTAATACTAAGATATGATATAAGTCTAGAGGGTAAGGTTCATATTCAAGAAAGAAATCAACTAAGACAAACAACCAAAGTTAGTCGACTAGGGTGGAAGAGTAGTCGACTAATAGTGGACTCAAGTCGACTAACAGTCTGGTATAGTCGATTAAAACTGGGTTCCAGAGAGTTGATATTCTGATTCAGGAAAAGTTAGTCGACTAGGGTGGAAGGGTAGTCGACCAACAGACATCTTAAGTCGACTAACAGTCTTGTCAAGTCGACTAATACTGAGTAACAGAGAGTTGGGTTTCTGGTTCAGGAAAGGTTAGTCGACTAGGGTCAAGGGTGTAGTCGACTAAGGGTCTCTAGTCGACTGGTAATTTGGTCTAGTCGACTAAAACTGTGTTTCCAGAAAGGTTACGTTTCAACTAAGGGTTTCTAGTCGACTAATCTATAGGTCTAGTCGACTAATCGTCTGGAAACAGCAAACAGAACAGATTTTGGTGGTTTTGTTTGATGACCAAATAATCATGATTTGAAGACACAAGTGAACATGATATGTAAACTTAAGTATACCAGGAATTAATCAAGTCTTGGTGATGAAGAACACTTACCTAAGAGAAGTACAAGGTGATGGAGTGATGGTGGTAGTGATGGAAGTTGATGATGAAGAAGAAGGTGGAGGTTGGAGGTTTTTTTGTTGGTGTTGGTGAGAAGAAGTGGTGGCCGGAGATCGGAGGTCTCTCGCCGGAGTCGGGGTGGCCGGAGGCGCCGGTGGAGGTGGTGGTTGTGGTGGAGATGAAGGGGGAGATGGAGGTTAGGGCTTTGGTTCTTGTGAAGAGAAAATGTAAAAGGAATGAAATGTAAAGGAAAAGTATTTATAGGCTTTGGATTTTATGAAGGAGATGCAAATAAATAAAAGAGAGGGGGGTTTTTGCAAATAGGGGAGGATGGGATGAGTGTCCTTCTCTTTGCCACTTGGCCGGCCATGGAAGAGAGAGAAAAAGAGGGCATTAATGAGGAAGTTGGTGGAAGTGTGTGGAAGTGAGTGGAAGTTGTAAAAGATTGGAATTTTGGAAAATTGGAAAGGCTTTGTTTTGTGGAGGAAGGAAGAGAATTAAGGTAAAGGAAAAAGAAAAGAAATTAGAAAAGAGAAGATATTCTCTTGGAAGAGAATTTGAAAATAATGAAAGTGGCGGATTCCCGGGATTCGGCTGCGGATGCGGAAATCTTTCGGGAAAATACCGGAATCGTCCGAAATTCAAGTATCTCGGAACGACCCGAAATAATTATCAAAAATCAAGAATATTAATCTAAGAATTATAGTGAAATCCGTTTTAAAGAAATACTTTATAGTTTTAAAACTAAAAATCCCGGAATCAGTTACCTACCGACTCCGATGGAATTTTCATAAATTCATAAAATCCTCAGAAAAAGTATTTGAATAAGGAATAAGATTCTAAGAAATAAAGTCTAAAGGACCATCTAGAAATTCTTAGCTGTTTGTGAAATAAAAATCCTGGAATCGGTCAACGGAACTGGCCGACACCGGTTTTGAAGACTTTCATTTTAATTCCAGAAAAATCTAGAAAATCATAGAAAATATATAATATTGGAAAATGATATTTAAAACTAAAATCGGTCAATTCTAATTATCAGAATGTCTAAATCGAGTAATACTCTAGGATCGGGCCTTCGGTTCAGACTAGGGCTGACTCCGAATCCACGAATCCAATCCAAGATAAAACAGTCATATAGGAATTCATAATACAGAATAAATACAGGAAACAAATCGAAAAAATATGACCGAAAATCTGAATACGCAACTAAGTACGTATTCCGGGAACGGGGTATTACAGCAGAGCTCTCAACTCGGTCGACCGTCCCGGTCGACCGTGTCTGTGCCTAACAGACGTGCACGTCTGTGCACGTCGGTCGACCCGAAGGTCAACCGGCCCTTGGTGCGGTCGACCGTCAGGTCGACCGACCAGCCTGTCAGCACAAAAACAAGGTCAGAAAATTTGGAAAAATATTTTATAAAAATCTTTTAATACTTCTAAAAAATCACCAAAAATATTTTTATCATTTTATATCAAAACTCAACCAAGTGATAAAAATTTCAAGACATGTATCAACATATTCAATTCATTTTTGAGTCTTGCCAATTTTATCAAAAACAAAACTTGTATTTTGTCAAACTTGATTTTTCCAAAACATGAATAGGATAGTCAAAATAAGTTTGTCTAGCAAGTTTAAAGCATGTATGTATATCTAGACCATATCTAATATACATAGGTATAAAGTAAACTTGTTTTGATCTATTATTCATGAAAACCAAGAACCAAATCACAAAACGTGTGTGTTTTGTGCACTTGAGCATATCAACTAAACTAAGCTTTACAAATGGATCTAAAACTCTATCTAAACTAGGATACCTAAGTCTTCTTGTCGATCTTCCATCTTCAAGTAGACTCGATCCCAAACGCGTGATCCTCCAAGTGCAAAGGTATGATCTTTAAGCTTTGGCACCGGAATCAACATGGAAAGCTTCTAAACTCCTTGTTGAAGCTAATCACCAATTAATATCCTGTTAATGATCTGAAACTTAGAAATACAAGAATATTAGTAAACATAACTACATGAGTTGATCATCATCAAAACTAGAGTGGAAGGCCATTGGGCCAACAACTGTTACATGTGCATGTCCTGTTTACATACCACTGATACACGTGCATGTCATGCTTACATATCATGGTTACACATGCATGTCATGTTTCCATATCCCTGTTACACATGCAATCCATGTTCCATGTTACTGTATTCATGTTATATGATTGTTTCTTGTTACTTATATGGATATTCCCGTTACTGGACATGAGAGCTGTTGATATGCGATATGTGGAATTCCACATCTATTGTTCCCGTTATATTGTTCCCGTTATATTGTTCCAGTGATATTGTTCCCGTTTCCCGTTATATTGTTCCCGTTATCTTGTTCTATGCTATCAACAGAGCTCTGGTCCAGTTATCATGTTACCCGTATCATGTACTGTATTTATTCATTGTATACTTGACATTTCATCAGATCATAAATTTAACTGGGGTATGGGGGAGACTCGACGGTTGATTAGATCTTATCGAGTGATGTACTGGATCCATATTGTTCTCCCACTGCAGGGGATGGTAGTGCTACCTACCAATTGCTCCATGAGCTCTCGTTACTTGACTATTGTTCCCCTCTTAGCGGAGGGCTCTGGTCTTAACAGCCAGGGGTTTGATAAAGGCCGTGATCCCGGGTATGCACGGGATACACTTACCCGATAAAAACTGCTCGACCATGGGTTTCCAATTAACATAATAAAACAGTATACACAATAGTGACGTCGAGAACACTTGTTATTTAGTCACTCTCTCGTTTGATAATGGTACCCGTAGGCCATGTCCGATGGGTTCGACTGGAGTGCGGGCTCCAGTATGAACTGCCAGTGGTATTGGACACTGGAAGAGATTGATTAAAATATCAGGTGGTACTGATTGCTACTATTGTATAAATCACATGACATGCCTGGTACATGTATGCTATCTTGTTATTGTTCATGCTACTGTATCCGATATCATGTTACCTGTATACTTGTTACTTTACCTGGCATATGTTATACTGTCTGTGATGGCATATGACGCATGTTCTACATTGCATGGCATACGACGCATGTTCTGCATCGCATATATGATGCTTTCTGTAGAGCAGACATCACTACTGTATATACACCACACCGTATAGTGATTACACTGCATAGGCCCATCTGCCTGTACACGTCTATCACGTCGCCACTAGCATGTTCACTTCTATCACGTCACCACTAGATAACATTTTATATTATATAAACTGGATACGACTATAGATCTGACCTGATGATAACCGGCTAGGTAGTGATGGTATTAAAAGATGACCTACTTATATATTTACTGCTTACATGTTTATATATTTCGACTGCTTATTATATACTTATTTTATGGTATCACTAGTACAACATCAGGTATTACATATTATTATCGTGCTTGTATTACTATTGTATATATTACTGCCTCCTTCATTTTATCACTCACTAGGTCGCTTTCTGACGACCCTGGGTTTGCATGCCCAGGTTGGAGATCCGAGCTACCGTATTATCGGATGGTGCCTTGGAGTCACATAGGAGATTCCTCATCGAGACTCTTTATAGGTATCTTGGTGATTTATTTCTGTTATCTCATTTATCCCTGTTTTTTATATCTGTTATGATCACTAACCCCTTTCTGCAGATATTCTTGTACTTATTTCCTGCTGGAACCATTATATCTATGGAGGTGATTCCCTGTACTGAGGCTTAACGTATGCGTGAGGTTGTTTTCACCTCGCGTATGTACGTCGCCATAACGTCTCCGTATCCCTGGGATCGGGGCGTTACATCTGGCCAGCCAGCTGTGGCCAAGGGAAGAGAGGGACGAGAGGGGGAGAGAGAAGTGGAGAGGGGGAGAGAGATGGAAATAGAAAAAGAGAGATGGAGAGAAAGAGAGAGAGAGAAAGAGTTAATGGAAGAGAAGGGAGCAGAGGGAAAGAGAGGAGGGCTGAGCCTGGTCGCCGTCAAGGCGCCGGCGGCGACTGGCGGTCCCCAGTGGGTCTGGCCAAATCAGAGATTTGGATTGGGTAGGGAGGAGAGAGAGTGAGAGGGTAAAATAGTGAAAGCGAAACAAAGAAAGAGATTAAAAGAGAGGAAGAGGGAATTTGGGAGATATAGAGAGGGAGAGAGATTTTAATGGGAGAGAGAGAAGAGCTGATGCGGTGGTATGGCGGTGGCTTAAGGGGGAAGGAAAAGAAATAATTGGAGAGAAAAAAGAAAAGAAAAGAAAAGAAAATGAATAAATTACTATTATTTAATTAGGTAAAAATTGACAAGTTCCGAACAGTTTTAAATAAATTGTATAAAATATAGAATATTACAGGGAGAGAAATGTGAAATTAAATTCTAGAAATTTTATCCGGTTTGCAAATTAAAATTCTGCAATGTATCACCGACACTGGGCTGGCGACAACGGTTTTGGCTGGATTTTTCATAAATTCAGAAAAATTCTCAAAATGCCTGAAAGGAGAAAATATGATTTTAAAAAATAATTTAGAAGCAGATTCTCGAAATTCAACTCCGATTGTAAATTGAAAATCCTAGCGCCGATTGCCGGTATCGGTCGACACCGAATTCGGAGATTTTCCAAAATAATCTAAAAATTTCAAAAATTCTAAAAAAAATCTGAAATATTAGAAAATAATATGTAAAACTGAAAATGGCTCAATCTAACTATCAAAATGTTAAATCTTTATACGCCATATCGAGTACTGATATTGTGATACGTACATCAAGGATCAGAGGGTTACAAAAGGCAAGTGTGAGGGATCCAAGTCCAGACCAGATTTTAGAGATCTGAAGAAGAATCAGTGTGTCTTCTGCAAAGAGATAAGATATTGAAAAATTGATTGCCCAAGGATCAAAGATAACAAGAAGGAGTCGAAGACTGAGGCAAATCTCGCACAGGTGATCAGTACACAAGCTGTACTTCACAGGCAGGTGCATCAGACTCAGACTTATCAGTATTCTCATTCTCTGTTACTACTTCTACTATTGGTTACTCAGGTGATTCTGAGTGGGTATTAGATATAGGAGCTACCTATTATGTGTGCCCGAACAGGGATTGATTTTTTAGCTTTGACAACTAGATGGGTGCTTCACTATCATGGGTAATGATCATTCATGTAAATGGAAGATAGGTATAGTTCGTATCAAGATGTTTGATGGGATTGTATGGGAACTGAAGGAAGTAAGGTATGTACCTCAAGTAATAAAAATCTTATCTCTGTTGGTCCCTTGGAAGCATTGGTCATGGAGTATCTTTAGAGATGGTGTTCTCAAGATGATTAGGGCGCGATGGTGGTGTTGAAGGGCGTCCGACGCAATAACCTATACTACTTGATGGGCAGTACGGTTACAGAACGAATGACGACTTCTATTTCTTCAGGTGATATTTGTACACAGGTTTGACATATGAGGCTCGGACAGACAAGAGAAAAATCTTTGCAAGTTCCACAGCAAAAAAGGGATCATTGGAAGGTGCATCTATTTGCAATATGAAATTGGGTGATATGGCATTCTGGAGAAGGACGAAGGTGAAATTCAGCACCTCTGCTCACCGCTCAGAAGGTCTTCTTGATTGTGTTCACGTTAGTATTTTGGGACATGCCAAGACTACATTACTTGGAGGTCATCGGTACTTTGTCTCCTTTATTGATAATTTATCTAGGCATTGTTAAATGTATCCCATGAGACAAAGATTTGAAGCCCTAGGTATGCTGGTGAAATGGAAGGATATGATGGAGAAATAGACTAGTAGGAAGATTAAGGAGCTCCAAATTGGTAATGTTGAAAAATATAAGAATCAATTCCTGCAATTTGGCCAGAACACGGGTATGGATACTCACATCACAAATGGAATACATGAATTGGTATAGGAAATCACTGCTCCTTGCTGGAGAAGGTTCAGCATGTGTTGTCTAATGCACGATTAGACAAATCATTTTGGGCTGAGGCGATTGTATATGCTAGCCATCTCATAAATATACTGTCATCGATTACGATAGGAGGCAAACTCCGTTAGATATTTGGTCAGGTAGAGCTGCTCAGGATTATGATTTGCTACAGGTATTTGGAAGTCCGGCCTAATTTAGCGCCAAAGATGGCAAAGGTAAATCCGCGACTAAAAAAGTTTGTGTTTTTGGGTGTCAAGAGAAATATGAAAGGTTAAAAGTTATGGGACCCAAAAATAAGAAGATTGTATTGAGTAAGCATGTCCCATTTGATGAGACTTCATTGTTGAAGTCTACCATCTCTCAGCGGGTGGAAAGGACGAAGACCAAGGATATATTGCAACAGGTGGAGGTTGATGCTACTTCACTACCTTCAGTTGGTTTGGCATCAGTAAGGACTTCACCGAATGTGACACCGGTGGAGATCATATAGCCAGTTTTGATGCTTAACAGGTTGAAGACATTGATGAAAATGTCGAATTATTTGCAGCTATTGGAACCAAGATAAATCTAAAAAGTGGGTGAAAAACATGAATCTCAAGTTGGTGAGCATGACAAACTCAAATTGAAGGTCATTGTTCTCCATGACGGTATTGGTAAAGAAGTTCATATGACTCAGCCAGTTCGTTTTACTGCTGAAGATTTAGTCACAGTTGCTCGAGTTCGATGGAGCTCGTTTGGATGAACTACGTGTGGCTTGATCCCATTGGACATGAGGACGTAGGCAACCACCATGGTGCAGTCAATTGGAGTCGACATGGTGTTATATTGTGTTCAGTTCAGATTTGAGAAATCTTCACCGAGGTGGAGAATTGTAGGAAGAGAGGGTAAAATCTTGTTGATAGAGTTTCTTAAACTCTGTTGGAATTTAGCCAAAGCTCGATGCAATCAATGATGTCAAAATACGAGAGCGTATCAGTCGTATAAATGGTGGAATTGTACAGGAGCAACCCAGCCTAGTCGACTAGGCTAATGATACAAACAGAGAGTTGGCAAATCTGTTTTACTACAGACTAATCGACTAGACCAAATACCTAGTCAACTAATAGAAGCAATTAGTCGACCAATATAGCTGCAGCGGCCCTGTTTCCAAATCTGATTCAGAATTTGTTTCTGATCCGAATTAGGTGTTTTTGGTTTCTTTTTCTTCGTGGCTTTTTTGGCTAATAAAGAGGGGTATTGCCCCCTATATTTGTAACCTGTAATTGATTAATTCAATAAGAACTCTCTTCCAATTACCCCGAGGACGTAGGCAAATTGCCAAACCTCATTAAATCTTGTTTTCTCTCTTTCTTTTTTTTATTTACTTGATCGTATAACTGATGACTATGCTTTGGTATCCCTCTTCTCTGTTACTTGAATTGCCAACATGTCCAATTTATTCAGATATGTTAAAACTCAAAAAAATAGAATTCATGAAACATGAGTGACCTACGAATACGAAACAAAATATTTCTTTTCGTGAGATAAATTGAAGCGTAATGCTTCATGATATGCTTCATTAAAGAGAGTTTAACGAAGCATTCTTATATGAAAAGTAATACTTCCTGACATATTTCATTAAAGAGAGTATAAAAGAAGCATTCTTTTACACACACACACACAAGCATTCTTATATGAAAAGATACAAATGCTTATTTAGATTCATTAGAACTTTACGAATTAAAAAAAAAAAAAAAAAAAAACCTTAATGTATCACAGGATCCCATGAATAGGAGTAAACATTCCTATGAAAGACAAATGGAAGCCATAATCATCAATCTAAAACTTAGTTTATGTCATTGATGTGGCACTTGAGAGAGACTGTGTTCTTTATATTTATCCTGCACCACTGCCTTTAGCCTATGGACCAGGTCCCTTGGATGCCTTTCTCAATGGGTCACCCATGCCTTTCTCCTTCACAGCTGTGGACCAAACTGAGGTCATCTGTCAGCACTCTGACAAGGTAGATTTTGTTTTCTATCTGCATGCAAAGATTACAAAGATGCAATATATTGTACAAAAACTTCAGATTCAAATTGACCAAGTTTATCTAAATTGTCTCGAAGCCTAAGATTCAAATTACATGAAGATTTGAATCTCAATTGTCTGAGTGTCAAGGGAGCACAATGTGTTCATGCCAGCCTGGGTTTTGACTGAACAGAGCATATCTTGTGGGTTGAGTTGTTTTGCTGAAGCTTCAAATTTCATGTGCATTTTGGACGTTTTCCATATTTCCAGTTCACGAATCTGTAATGCCTACCATGATTGAAATCTTAAAGAAATGCACATTTGAAATGCTGTCTCCCAAAGGCTATACCATTAAAAAACTAGAGAGTGTATCATTTAAGATAAAAAAAGAAGAAGAAAAAGGCATACCTAACATAATCGTACCGAACGAGCTAACGGATTCAGGTCGAGTTCAGGTCCAGCAAAGATGAACCCGACATGCGCCAACCACACTCCCATGAATCTAATTCTTCAAGAACCTGTACCAACACAAAAATTAAACAGCAACAAGAAATAATTTCTCTGTACAGATCAATGAATGAGATCAGTGCAGTATCTGATAATGATATAAAATCATCGGCCTCCTTCGACCCAAACATAGTACGAAAAGTTTGTTAGGTCAACAACCAGCACAGAAACCCCATTCACAGCTGCCCATGCTTTCCTCACCCAGTAGTGTCATCAGTCTCTTTAAAGTGTAAGCATGAACACACATGTCATCAGTTTCAGATACTTTGTTGAAGGAACATTGAAAAAGTCTTTAACACTGAAATGAGAAGTTTAGCTTTAATATCTGACAAATTCTCTACACCAATTAACAAAATCTGGAGCCAGCTCTTGCTTAGATTTATCAAACTGTTTTCCAACTTGATTTTCATCAATGGCTCCCACCAAGACTAGGTTTTCCCAGATCCACATCTGCCAACTGGTTTCAGTACTGGATGTCTCCGGGCGTCCCACTCTGATGAAGTTTGAAGCTTTCTTGCTCTGCTGAAGTCGTGCATACAACGTTTTCAGTCTCTCCAGATCGCTCTTCAGATGTTGGTACTGACCTGCACATTCAGGAAAAAAAATCAAACATTAAAAAAGAAAATTCTAAAATCAAAATAGAGGAGCGAAATCACGTTCCAGCTGCAGCCACAATGTCGATGGTCTTCGTACCAGAACAACTCCTAGTTTTTTATTTTATTTTTGTTTGTTTATTTATGTGAAATTTCTCATTCTCTTGGTCTGACTAGTGAGAAATGCTGGAATGCAATCCAAGAACACAGATTCTTCTACTATGAGCTAGTTTAATCAAATGTGATGCAACATGCCTAACCAAACCTAAATGAACTCAGTATGATTGGACCGGAAGAATTTGATTTACTAGAATCCAATCCAAACTAACCTGACTGGAGCAGATTCATTGCATTCAGACCTAGCCCAAGCCAGTCCAACTTTTAGTGACATGGCATGACCTTGTCACCACTTATAATGTAAAAAGGGTGATGATAACTTCAGCTTAATCCCACTACCTTAAAACCACCATCTTCAGCAGGCTTAAGTTAACAAAAATAATTCAGCATAATAAGTTTTATGCAAGCTGTGATATCTCCTAACTAATAATACTATATTTCTATTTTATTAATTTTATTTAAATTTACTTATTATTATTGATTAATCTATTTTGTGCGTGAGTATAAATACATGTATATATATATAAATATATGTTCATGATTTGTATCTATACAAATATGAGTGTATTTGTAAATATATTATATATATTATATATTATATATATATATATATATATTATATATATATATATATATATATATATATATATATATATATATGGGGTTACTGTACCTCAGCCTGCAGGCTGAGAGTTTCTCAGCCGGCGGGACGTGGCTGAATATATGCCACACATCGGCCGCAGTGTGTTGGCGCCAAAAAAATCAAAAAAATCAAAAAATCCCGCCTAAACAATCGTGAAACAAATTGACAAAAATACCCCTTTTTTTAATTCTAAAGTGGAATAAAGTCATGAACAAACAAATTTCAGTTGAATATATCTACAGTTATAAAATTAGTAATTTTAATACATCGAAAAATATAATGTAAAATAAGCAGAAGCATTGAAAATTTAAAAAACATGCCATGGTCGCAGACTTAATACATATAACAACTGCGACACAGTCGCAGTCACTAGTCGCACTCATAGTATAACAAAACGTTTTTATGCGACCTAATACAATATAATTTCAATTTTATATGACAACTGCGACACAGTCGCAATCACTAGTCGCAGTCATTGTATAACAAAACTTCTTTATATAACGTCTGCGACCCTAGTCGCATTCTATCGTACAACATGCGACCTCCTTCAGTACTGCGACCAAAGTCGCAATCTTCTTTCCCATACCTTATGTAAAAGATTTTTAATATGCGACTAGGGTGGATTAGCCATGCGACCCTGAGATCAATTCGCGTATATCAAATCTTATAAAATTACTATATTAATTACACTGAATTAAATGAAGTAATTAATATTCTTTCTACCGTGATACAACAACAGTCTAGAAAAAGAGATGCACTAATGTTAATCTCGAGAAAGGAAAGATGTGCACCATACGTAATCTAAATATAGGCAAACAATTCTATAAAAAGTTAATTTGTACTTCGGATTCTCCCGCAATAAATCTTCAATTAAATATTTTTTTTTTTACCACTTCTTACCATACTCAACCATCACCTCTAACAATTATTATTACTATTCATGTTCTTCCACAAATATTCACCTTTATATAATGCTTGTTACTAATATATTATCTCATACCTAAAACTATATTTTTGCTCTTCCTTTTCAATTTGATTTCAAAAACTTTCAAAAAAAATTCATTCTTGAATCATGTCTTCCCCATCTTCTTCCTCTGAACACTTAGATTTCAACTTCAATCGTTCCCCCACCGGTCCTTTGTCTTCAGGATATTCTAGTGAATCTGATACCAGTCTGGATTTCACTCCTTTTGACTATCTCACTACATCAAATAATGTATTAACTGATCCTCCTATTCATGATGATAATGAAGTTTTCATGTGGGTTAGTGAAGAAGACATTATTCCTTTGCTACTTGACGGAGACATGCTTGATGAAAGCATGTCCTCTGATGCTGTAGGCTCGCTTCCTAGCAACGGGTCAGACGAAGAGCTTGATAGAGACGATCCATTCTGGGAGTTCATCGGTGAAAACAAAAAACCTCAAAAACAACAAGATGATGAGGAAATAAGTGATGAAGAGGAAGAGCAGAAGAATGAAGACGATGAATCTGCTTATGATGGTGATAATGACGAGGATTAGGATTTCCTGATCTTCTGATATTCAATTATATTTTGTCTTCTTTTAAAAGCTTTTAATTCTATTTTTTTTGTAAGGTCTCTTTCTTACTATATTAACTTATAAGCTCTTTTAATTACATATCCAAATTGCGACTGCTGCTCTTAAATACTGCGACCATAGTCGCAATCCTACTACGGATGCAATTTATGGTCGCAGTTAATCATTTATCAGTTCCCAATGCGACTATTGTCGCAATAATATACTGTTTTGGAGTTCAAAGTAATTTAAAGTTATAGTGTATTAACTTTTAACTGTTTTGGATAACTGAACAGTCACCTAGGAAGTATACACAATTTTTAGGAAAAGGTAGAAAATAAGTTTGGGAGATATTCACGTGGTTTGAGAGTTTAAACCCTTTAGAATTCCGGATTAAAAATATATAAAGGGTCATCAGTAAGGATTACAAACATACTAAATTATTTTTGCTCAAACTCGTTACTCTCACTGTTCGGAAATAGACTCAAAAAATGTCTTCTCCACCGTCTTCACCGGAAAGAAGCCAATCATCTAATGATGATTGGATGTATAGTTCTGAAGATATGCCTCGCTACGGGTCAGAGGATGAGCTTGATACAGACGACCCGTTCTGGGAGTTCTTTGATGAACCAAAATACAAACATGAAGAGGAAGAAAGTGAAGAGGAGATTGTCGCTGAGAGGAGGAATGGACGGAAAGCGATACGGAAGACGAAAGCGGTCATACTCTTGACGACGAATCTGATTACGATGGTGATGACGAGGATTAGAAGTTTAAAAAATTGTATTTTATTTTTTTTTAAATATATATGAATCTGTTTTCTAAGGTTAATTTTAAAATGAAGGATATATATGACTTTTTTTTAAAATTAAAGCAGTCATACTTTTTTTTAAAATATATATGATTTTGATCGCAGTTGTTGGCCGAGTCTTAATAAAACACACTGCGACCTTGGTCGCAGTTGCTGGTCTTTAGTATTAATCAACAAGAACACTGCGACCTTGGTCGCTATGCGTGTGAATATAAAGGAAACACCTACCTAACGTACTGCGACCTATAAAATACACTGCGACCTTGGTCGCAGTTACTGGTCTTTAGTATTAATCAACAACAACACTGCGACCTTGGTCGCTATGCGTGTCAATATAAAGGAAACACCTACCTAACGTACTGCGACCTAAGTCGCAGTCATTGTACTGCGACCCTAGATGCTGGCCCTCTTTATCAATAACAACATTGCGACCCTGGTCGCAATTAACCATGTACACTGCGACCAAAGTCTCTGTCTACATTATATACACAAAAAAAATAAACTATATAGGAGAACCTAGATATGACAAAGAGAGGTAAGGAAATATGGGGAAAATAATTTATAATCAATAACCTAAATCATATAAAGAGCGGCAAAAAGAAAGGGGGAAAAAATAATATAACAAGTCTGATAACGTGCGCTCCAAAATTGCCTTTTGAGCAAAAAAATAATAAACAATAAGGAAAGTTAAAGAAAAAGTAGCTTTTCATAAGGGGTACTTGGTAATTTAACTTCTTCTTATAAGCGGGCCGCAAGTTAGTGAGGTGACAAATTGAGCCACGTCACCGCAGGCTGAGAGAGTACTCTCAGCCCGCGGGCTGATATACATTTCTCTATATATATATATATATATATTATAAATTATATATTATTATTAATTAAATTGATTTATAACTTTTTTATTTTAACTATTTCTTACAAATATAATTTAAAGTTATTATTGGTAAGAACTACTAATTTATTTATTAGTTATAATTTATAATTCTTATTCTTAATACCTATTTATTTGTATTAGGATATTTAAAATCATTTTCCATATAGGCTATTGCTATGAATTGTTAGTAATATCTATTAATTATTTGTATGAGATTGTAATTAATGCTTAAATGTTGTTGTGGTTATTATTTCCTGATTATTTCTATACTTCCTTTTCCCCTAAGCCATTCACATTCTCATTTTCTTTTTGTTTCATGCTCAAAATCAAGCCCAAGCCCAATCTCTATTTTCTTTCGCTTTCCCCAAAGTCTATATATTCTCTCTTTTTTTCTTTAGTTCATTTCTTCTTTTCATGCTAAGCCCAATCCAACCCATTACCCATCAAGTTATGCCCATTAGCAATCCATTAGCACATTCCCATATTTTCTAACTCAACTCCTAAAACCCGAATCCAATACACACTCCCTATATAATCTTAAATCCTAACAACACAATCTAAATCTAAAAAACCCTAATCTCATTATCTTCCTTCACCATCTCCCTCACAGCTGCCAACCAAGCCGAGCCACTCCCTCCACCGGCACCATCTTACCCACGCCCATCAACCCCCCAGCGCACAACCGGAGCCCCCTCTCCCCTGTGAGTTTTCTCTCCTCCCTCTCTATGTTCTTCTCTTTCTTCTCATTATTTTTGTACGTTATTTTCTCAATGTGTGTGCAGTGTGTGAGTTCCTTGTCACCCCCTCCTTCGCATGCTACGTACCTCCTCCGAGTAGCCCACGACAACCCCACACAGCCTCCACAGACTTCGCCACCATCTCCGCGAGCTCCACATCTATCATCACCGAGCTCCGTCGAGCTCCGCCACCACCTCGGCCTCCGACTCCGTGTGCCGACCGCCTCCGCAAGGCCTCCTCCGTACCCCGCGTGCGCCACCCTCCACGACAACACTTAAAAGGTCCAGTATGCAATGGAAGCCAAGTGATGGGTTGGCATACAAATGAAAAGAGTAAGAGACTTCTAAGGTTTCAGTTGATATGTCAGGCTTTGCATTCAACAGCACAATACTTTGGGACCCTAAGAGGTGGCGATGTCTGACTTCAGATGCCATCAGGCAACTTGACACAATTAAAGAGGGATTTCAAGAGACAACATATATAGAACAGGTTGTTGAAGATGAATCTCAAATGGAAGGCATACCCCATGATTGCTCAAAAGTTATGAATTGGCATCTCCACCTTGAAGCTGGGTATCTTTTTATCCTAATGGGTGGAAAGTCTTACAGGACCTTGATGTTGTTAGTTCCCTATGATATGACCTCCCAATATGTATCACTCTCCTTGGCCGGCCAAGCATCACTTCCGCAGCCCATTACCCACCCTATCTTCTCCGCCGGCGAGTGCGAGCATACCCGCATTCTCTCCGGCGAGATCCTCGAGCCCTCGACCTCCTCCACGGCTTCCGTCTCCACCGTTTGCCAGTCATCGACAACCACTTCTCCACCCTTGCCATGGCCGAGCTCCTCAGGTTCTCTGTCTCTCTCCCTTTCATTTTTGTTCATTTTTGTGTTATTAATGTTGATATGCGTGTAATAGGTATTTGTGTTAAGTGTGTGTGTGTGTGTTATATTTATGTTAATGTGTGTGAATTAAATTGTGTGTGTGTTTATTAAATATGCATGCATGGGTAGTGTATAAGGTGTACATGGGTGTGTTTGCATGGGGGTGTGTGTTAATTCATGTAAGTGTTTGCATGTATATAAATATATGCATGTGTATGTATGTATAAATCTGTAAGAAGCTTCGTGTAGCGATTCAGATGTTCATTCACGGAGCATCTTTTCTTCATCTGAAACCCGTACAGCTTGCTTTTCAGCTGTAATTTGGATCCAATACTCTTGGTCAGATATTTTCTTTCAAGGATCTCCCACAACTGCCTCGCAGATGTCTCGTGTAACACAAGATATTTGATGTCTTGTGTTAGACACGATCTGATCAAGCCACACGCAGATCAGTTCATCTCTCCCCACTCTTCTTCAGTGGTTGTGCTTCGCTTTTTCTCCAGACGTAGAGTATCCTCGAGGTTAGATGCATTTAGGGCATTTATTACCTCGCACCTCCACATGCCAAAATTGTTAGTGCCATTAAACTTCACCACGTCAATCCTCAGATGAGGATTCATAGTCCTCACTGTTGTACTTTCTTCTGTCATCTCTCTGACTAGATCCTCTATGTAATGCGGAAAACCAAAGGAGATAGATAAACAACTTTGATAAAGATCAGATATTTACCTTATCACGAAACCCTAGATGAGTTTCTGACCAGATTTACTCCTTCAATGATTCCTTGAGCACTTCACGCGCTGTTCTGAGATCGATACACGATCCCCACGAACAGTCCCAACGCTGATCTGAGATTGACAAACGATCTCCACCAAATCAGCAACCGATGCCCTTCGAATCTCCAGATAATTCCACGACGAACCTGGGATGCTCTGATACCACTTGTTGTGCGCCGAACAACAACCACGTAGAGGAAACCCTAGATCCCAGATGCAATATAGCAGTACCACCACAGCAAATAACAAACAATCAATGAGAAGAACACAAAATCAGATTTAACGAGGTTCGGCCAATTTCACCTACGTCCTCGGGCAAGGAAGAGAGATTACTATTATTAATTTGTAAATCAATACAAGTATTACAACATTACATTATGAAGAGAACTCTGCCTCTCTCATATACCCAAAGAAAACCCTAGGAATCAGTTTTCAATTTGGGCTGAGTTTCAATTCAGCAAATTTCTCGAAACAGCCCGAACCCGACTGTTGGTCGACCGGTCAGTCGACCGACCCTAGGCACCGGTCGACCGTGTCGGTCGACCGTGCCTAACCGAGAGGCACTTTCAGTCGGTCGACCAGGAGGTCGACCGCTACAACCTTGTGCACGTTTGGTGAACAACGGTCGACCGACCCGGTCTACCGTGCTGCTACTGCTACTGCTTCCCAACGGTCGACTGGGTCGGTCGACCGTGCTACTGTTGCTGCTGCTGCTTTCCTGCTGCTGCTGTTGCTGAATCTCTGAATCATCGTCGACTTCCTCTCCTCTTCCTACAATTCTCCACCTCGGTGAAAATTTCTCAAATCTGAGCCGAAATGAAACATAGAATCATCGACTCAAAAGTGGCTGCACCAGTGTGGTTGCCTACGTACCCTGCCCAAGGGATCAAGTCATCCGTAGTTCATCCAAAAGGAGCTTCAACAAGCTCGTGCTACATGAAGGACATGGAGCAAAGTTTTACAATGTGCAAACTTAACTCCTGACACCACCTTGGTAAGCATGTCGGCGGGATTCTCCGATGTGTGAATCTTCAGCAGCTCAATATCACCCTCATCTAGAATCTCCCGAACAAAATGGAACCTGACGTCGATGTACTTCGTCCGTGCATGATATACCTGGTTCTTGGCTAAATAAATAACACTCATACTGTTCTTGCCTACAGTCTCTTTGAGATTCTTGTTGGACAGAAGCTGTGTAACTTCATCTATCATCCAAAAGAAGATTCCCAAGAGGTCTTGACGTTCACCCAGTCAACAGAAAATAAGATTCGCTTTCTATTGTCACATCAAGAACCCAGTACTAAACAAAGGGGAGATTTGAGCTTGAATATCTTCCCGCGTTTGTGATCGGATTATTAATCCGTTATAATTTTCTTTACAATCAAATAAAGAATTTACACGCACTTCATCAATTTTCCCACCAAACAGCAACTATGCACAATCATGGAGTGGAATCCTCTCCCAAGAGAAGGTTTTCACAACTCATAACAGAGAGTCTAATTAATTGAGAATAAAACAAAAAAAGAGAAAGAACATGACAATGAAAGAAAACAATTGATTAAGATCATTCTCTTATTACAACTCTAAAAAAATCTCTCTAAAACCTTTTTACAAAAGAAAAAATAAAACTCTTGCAAAATTCCGTCTCCAAAGATTCCCTCTCTCAGTCCTTTTATAGAGAGATTAGAAGTACACATATTTCCCTCAATCACTCCAACATGTTGCCAACATGTTTCCTTAAATTGCTCCAACATATTTTCTTTAATCACTCTAACATAATTTCATCATGTTAAATCGTTCCTTTGATTTCGTGATTTGCCAGCTCTGGATTTGGATGGAGAAAATCTCAAGTTTTTAGCCCATTCATCTTGGTTCAACACTTAATTCATGTTATTTTAATTTTTATTGCACCCGAATTTACTTGCTCAGCACCATAGACTTGTATAAATCCTCAGTCCCCTAAACAATAAAAACACACCAATTAATTATAATTAAACAAAAATGATGTACTAACAAATATACAGCTTAAGTATAAAATGTGTACAAATATGTCTTTATCATTGGGAGCAGAGGAAGACAAGAAGAAGAAGAAGATAGCGGGGTTGGCTGGGGGGTTCAGTTGGAGAAAAGGGGGGAGAGAGAAAGGTGGGTTGCGTGGGAGGAAGAAGGGAGAGGTCGGGGTGATGGGTTGTGGCAAGGAGAAAGAGGGGAGAGTCAGTGGGGGAGAACATGTAAATGAAGTTAGGGTTTTAATAAAGAAATAAATAGAAATTTCATTCTAAAACACAATTAATCACAAATTTTAATTCAAAATTTAGTATTAATTTTATTCATAGTAGAGAAGCTTTTAAATAGGCTTTACATAGTTCAATTTCAGATCGATATGATACTAAACTTCAAAATAAAAGAAAAACAACTAAAAACCTAAAAATAATAAAGCTAAAAATACATAACGACTCAAACAACTCGAGCCATAGCGATGTGACGCGTCTTCGTTTTCTCTGGTGCACACACCAGGGCTGGATGTCCACATTATTCTCCCCGAGTGGGAGAATTTGACCCCGTTGAGTTTGGTGCAGAAGCGTTCTCACACTGCTCCAACGCATAGAGATCAATTCGCTGCAAATCACCTCTATCTAGCCATGTATCCTCAGTCGATGCCTTTCATTTCCAGCGAATCAAGTACCTACGAGTTCTACCAGATTTGGTGGCGATAATCTCATCCTCTAAAATTTTATCAGCTGTCTCTCTCGTATTAGGATGAGTATTTGAGAGTGGGAGCAGTGAGGTGATGAGGACATCACGCAGTTCTTTATCTTTTCATGCCTTAGCTTATTCGGGAGATTTAGTATTTTGTTTCAGCTTTATTTGAGTAGGTGTTTTAGCTTTATTTGTGTTCCTTTGTGGGCGTTTAGTACCACATCGGTTATTTCCCAGTACTCCTCTTTTGTAAAGCCTATATAAGGCCCTTAAACTATTGGAATTATTATTGAATGATTAAAATTTTCACAAATTATCTGAGTAATTCTTGAGTCTCTTTTGCTCTCGAGTTTTGGGTGAGAAGCCCGTGCAAGGGGTGGAAACCCAACTTTTATCTTTTCCTCAGTTTAAATCTCGGTTACGATTTGAAGTGAAATACACCTAGAGGGGGGGTGAATAGGTGTAATTGCTAATCTAATGATCTTTTTAAACTTATGAAATGAGTGATGCAACAATCTCTCAAAAACACCGACTAAGAGCCGAATACCCCTTGCGAGGTTCTGAACTCCTTCCTCCCAATTCCCCTTAAATGGGTTAGAGGTGCGCAATGCAACCGTGTTGTATTGAGGTGTGATTGATCAATTCCAAGTATGATGATGAAAATGAAAAGCTCACAATGTAACACAACAAGTATATCAACAAGATTCCACAAGTAAAATAACAAGTAAAGTAAACAAATAAGGATTGCACAAATAAAGGTTAGTTCTCAAGCAATAAATTGGAAATGATATAAAGCAAGAAAGTAAGCAAGAAGAACGCCAAGGCAATCGCAAACAAGATGATTTGTTTCGAGGTTCGAGCCCGTTGCTCTAGTCCCCGCCTTCACCTCCGTGAAGGGTTTCCATTATCCCCTTAGGATCCCGTACAAGTTAGGCCTTCAAAGACCTCAAGCCCGTAGCTTCACCTTACAAAGAAACTCCACCGAGGAGCTTGTCTCCACAAGAACAAGAATTACAAATAGTGATCTTTAACTAGACCACAACACTCTTTTACAAACACTCTCACTCTTTTACAACTTCACCTATAGAAAGAATATGAAATTTTTGGCTCTATGAAGTGTGGTGAGAAAAGCTTCAGTTGTAGAGTGATATTAGAGATCATACAACTGAAAAACCAATTTTGAAAGAATGGAAATGAAGGCTTTAAACTATTTTTCTCTTTCTCTTAAAAACTATGAAAACTTGTATTTTTCTTGGTGTACATAACTAAGGCCTATTCCCCACTATTTATAGGGAGAGAATAGGTTAAAACTCTGATTTTTCCAGCTAATTTGATCAGAAAAAGAGTCCCAACAACTCCTAAAAACTCTGTTAAAGAGAAAACCAAAAACAGTTTTTTCAGAAATTCCAAAAGAAGAAAGAGCCGTTAGGCTTGTTGCAGGCCTACCGGTCGACTGCCGGTCGACCGGGACCCTGCTGGCAAAAGATCCGTTGGAGCTTCGGTCGACTGCCGGTCGACCGATCCAACAAAGGAAACACAGTTTCCTTCTATCGGTCGACCGACCCGGTCGACCGAAAAGATACAGAGAGCAAACGTCTCTTTTCGGTCGACCGGTCAGTTGGTCCGGTCGACCGACAGACATGCACAACCTGTGCATGTCCGGACACAGCAGCCGGTCGACTGCCGGTCGACCGGTCTGCCTGAAACAAGATTTTTTTTTTTTTTTTGGGGCAGTTTTTTGAGATAGAAAATTTTGTAAAAATTCTTTAAAAATCTGAAGCTAAGTGTTATGCAAGAAAAAATAGTTTATATCATGTTTTAAACAAGTTTTTGAAGATATAAAGCTTTGAGTCCATGTATGTATAAACTAAGGCATAAACTTAGAAATAAACATTTTCAAAAACAAGGAAACATACAAAACAAGTGTGTGTGCAAATCCTAGAGCCAAATTTCACATATTCTATCTTTAACAAAACTACACTTACAAACTTCTAGGTCTTCAAGACTTCAACAAGGGCAATCTTCACTTGATCTTCAATATTGCACTTTGAGCCCAAATTGACTTGTCTTGTGTCCAATGTACCTTCCTTTAGGGAAGAATTCATCTCTTAAATATATAAACCTGAAACACACTTAAACAACAATTTATATTAGTACAAATAACTAATATGTTTTGTAATCATCAAAATACACTAAACATGGGTTGATTGTAACCTTGGGCCAACAATCTCCCCCTTTTTGATGATGACAAAACATATGAGTTATTAAACAAATAAAAGAGGAAAGAGCTTGGAAAGCTCCCCCTTAAACAATGCTATGTATTTAACATGAATATGAACAACTATGTAAGCATACATAAAGCATTGAAAAATATCATCACCAAAAAAAATACTATCATAAGGAATAACAAAATTTAAAACAAACCATATATTTTTCCTCCATATATTTATATTTCTCCCCCTTTTTGTCATACATCAAAAAGGGTTAAAAAAATTTAAGACAAAACAAAACAAACATATTAGAAACCAAAACAAAACAAACTAAGATATTTTAAGTATCAATCTTACATACATTCAATTCACCACAAATAAATGAAAATCTTGCATAATCTAAAGGTTTTGTGAAAATATCTGCAAGTTGAAAATCTGTGGAAACAAAATCAATATCTATGTCACCTTTTTCAAAGTGATCTCTAAGAAAATGATATCTAATGTCTATATGTTTGGTTTTACTATGTTGATTAGCATTTTTGGTCATGTGAATAGCACTAGTATTATCACAATAAATCTTAACATGATCAAAATGTAAATCAAAATCGAGAAGAGTATGTTTCATCCAGAGTACTTGTGCACAACAAGCTCCGGCTGCTACATACTCCGCCTCGGCGGTTGAAAGGGCTACACTATTTTGCTTCTTGGAAGACCAAGACACAAGACAATTGCCCAAGAATTGGCAAGTGCCACTTGTGCTCTTCCTATCTACCCTACAACCGGCATAGTCGGCATCCGAATAACTAGTCATGGTAAATTGGTTAGTTTTCGGATACCACAAACCTAAATCAATTGTGCCCTTAAGATACCTAATTATGCGTTTTACCGCTATTAAGTGTGATTCCTTAGGACATGATTGAAAACGTGCACATAAACATACGGAAAACATTATATCCGGCCTACTAGCCGTAAGATAGAGTAAACTACCAATCATGCTACGAAATAATTTGATGTCTACTTCCTTACCTTGTTCGTCCTTGTCAAGTTTTGTAGTGGTTGCCATGGGAGTCTTTGCTACTTTGGATCCTTCAAGCCCGAACCTCTTGATGAGTTCTTTGGTGTACTTGGCTTGGTTGATGAATGTCCCATCACTACGTTGCTTGATTTGAAGTCCAAGGAAGAAGTTGAGCTCTCCCATCATAGACATCTCGAATTCCTTTTTCATGCATGACTCAAAATTCTTGCAAAGTGAAACATTAGTAGATCCAAAAATAATGTCATCAACATAAATTTGAACTATGAGGATATCTAGATCTATATGTTTGGTAAATAATGTTTTATCAACTTTTCCTTTCTTAAAATCATTTGAAATCAAAAATGAAGACAATCTTTCATACCAAGCCCTAGGGGCTTGTTTTAAACCATATAGTGCTTTATCTAATTTATAAACATAGTTAGGTGTGTAGGATCAACAACCCGGGGGGTTGTTCAACATACACCTCCTCATCAATATAACCATTAAGAAAAGCACTCTTTACATCCATTTGAAATAACTTAAAATCTTTAAATGAGGCATATGCTAAGGTCATCCGTATGGCTTCGAGCCGTGCTACGGGTGCAAAGGTTTCTTCAAAATCGATTCCCTCGATTTGAGTGTAACCTTGGGCAACTAACCTAGCCTTGTTTCTAACTACATTACCCGATTCATCCAACTTGTTCTTAAAGATCCATTTAGTGCCAATAGTTGGTCTATCTTGGGGCCTAGGAACAAGGTGCCAAACTTGGTTGCGCTCAAATTGATTGAGCTCCTCTTGCATAGCAAGCAACCAATATGAATCGGCCTCGGCCTCGAGGACATTTTTAGGTTCTATGTGTGAAATAAAAGCAAAATTACCACAAAAATCTTGAATCTTAGAGCGAGTGGTTACCCCTTTTGATACTTCACCTATGACGAGGTCCTTGGGATGATGAGGATTGAATCTCCAATCCTTTGGTAGTGGTTGAGAGGGCTCCTCTTCATTTGCTCGATGTTCATTTCCTTGAGCCTCTTCCACTTTGGCTTCACTTCCATCACCATCCTTTGGCTTGTCTCCCATGGTAGAAGCATCCTCCAAGGTCACTTTCTCCAAGCCTTCATCTAAAGCATCAATTTCTACACAATTCTTAACAAACTTGTTAGATTCCTCAAATTTAACATGAATAGATTCCTCAATAGTCAAAGTTGACCTATTGAAGACTCTATAAGCCTTACTAGTATTTGAGTAACCTACAAAAATAGCCTCATATGATCTAGCATCAAATTTTCCCAAATTAATATTTGTATTTAAAACAAAACATTTGCAACCAAACACTTTGAAATAAGAAACATTGGGTTTTCTAGAAAAATACATCTCATAAGAAGTCTTAGTAGTATTTTTACATAGGAAAACACGATTTGCAATGTAACATGAAGTATGAACGGCCTCGGCCCACAAATAATGTGGTAGACCATATTCATTTAACATTGTCCTAGCCATCTCTTGTAAAGTACGATTTTTCCGCTCAACTACTCCATTTTGTTGTGGAGTTCTAGGACAAGAAAGTTCATGTTTTATTCCATGTTCCTCACAAAAAGTGGTAAAGGGAAGGTTAATGAACTCACCTCCTCTATCACTTCTTATTTTAATTATTGAGGAGTCATTTTCCTTTTCAACTCTTTTCTTAAAGGCTTGAAAATGTGAAAAGGTTTGACTTTTATGTTCAAGAAAATAAACCCAAGTAAAACGCGAAAAATCATCTACTAAAACATACGCAAATCTACTCCCACTTAAACTTTTGGTTTGTGTTGGGCCAAATAAATCCATGTGGATTAGCTCCAATGGACGTGATGACATGATATCCTTAATTGATTTGAATGAGGACTTAGTTTGTTTTCCAAATTGACATGCGTCACAAACTCGGTCCTTTTCAAAGTTCAATGAAGGAATACCCTTCACCATTTCCTTAGAGTTAAGCCTAGAAATATGGTCAAATGAAACGTGGCCTAATCTCCTATGCCATAACCAAGAGTCGTCATCGAGGGCTTTTAAACATGTTATATTACAAGACATATTTAGCATATCAATCATATAAACATTGCTTTCACGAAAACCGGAAAATACACAAACATTGGAAGTTCTATCAATTACTTTACAAGCAACATTGTCAAAAACTACATCAAAACCTTTATCACAAAGTTGACTAACACTCAAGAGATTATGCTTGAGGCCATCAACTAAAACCACATTTTCAATTAAAGGAGAGGTGCCAAGTTTTACATTACCAATACCGATGATTTTACCCTTGGCGTCATCTCCGAAGGTGACGGTGCCACCTTCATGATATCTTGATAGGGTTGCGAAATTGTTGATGTCCCAAGTCATGTGCCTTGAGCAACCGCTATCAAGATACCATAAACCTCTACGTCTTTGGGCTTTGGAAAGTACCTACATCATTTAAAACAATTGTTGACTTTGGTACCCAAACTTTCTTGGGTCCTTGAAAGTTAGTGTTACGAACCCAAACATTATGATGTGATGCACTTAGTCTATCATAACAAAAATTAGCTAAGTGTCCTTTCCGTCCACAATGTGAACATGAGTACACTTTTCTATACATGAATGCATGGTGTGATGTGAAGTGTGAGCATGCTTTGGGGTTTACCATGATGCATAGGTTGTGTAGCATGTACATAAGCATGAGCATGAGCATGATGAATATTTTTCTTAGGAGCTTGTTTCTTAGGAAACATATTCTCCATCTTCTTCTTATCAAACTCACTACACTTTTTCAAAACAACATCTAATGAGTTTATTCTTTCCTTAAGCATGGCAATCTCATTAGAATCTACAAATGGGGTCTTTCCTTTACAAGCAATCTTATATTTTTCAAATCATTTTTAGTGGAAACTAAAGAAGAATGCAAGTCATTATTTTCTTTAGAAAGATTTAACACTTGAATATTCAAAGATTCATTATCCTTTTTCATTTTCAAGTACTTTTTCTTCATGAAGTCATAATTTTGAGAAAGTTCTATAAATGCTTCTCCTAGCTCATCCATGGATAAATCATCATCAAGAAGAGTTGAGGGGGTTACCTTACTTGTGCTCTCATTTGCCATGAAGCACATGTTGGCGATGTCGATCTCCTCCTCGGATTCACTTTCGTCATCCCATGTTGCTTTCATGGCCTTCTTCTTGTATGGCTTCTTGGATGAAGATGGCTTCACTTGGTCCGGACACTCCGCTACAATGTGTCCCGGCTTTTGGCAATTAAAGCAAATGATCTTCCTTTCTTCCTTGCCTCCTTGCCATCTCCTCCTTCCTTGGAACTTTGCCTTGTTGTACATCCTCCGGACATTTTGACTAGAAGTGAGAGCTCCTCGTCATCTTCTTCTTCGTCATCTTCGTCGGAGTAGGTAGCATGACTTTTGAAGGCAATGGTCTTCTTTTTGGAGGGTGCCATGTCCTCCCTTGCCTTCCTCTCCATCTCATGGGTTTTTAAATTCCCAATGAGTCCGATGAGCTCAATCTCATCTTTATCATTGAGTTCCTTCAATGTTGTAGCTTTCACTTCCCATGATGGAGGAAGAGCCCGGATGATCTTTCTCACCCTTTGGTCGTTGTTGATGTCTTCACCTAGAGAAGAAAGCCCATTAGTAATCTTAGTAAATTTAGTAACCATATCATCTATGGTTTCATGTTCTTGCATGCTAAAATTTTCATATTGGGACCGAAGAAGGTCTATCTTGGCCCTCTTCACTTGTGATGTCCCCTCATGTGTTACTAGCAAATGGGTCCAAATCTCATAGGCGGATTTGCAATGGATGACTCTAGCTATGTCATCATCATTGAGGGCTTGTAGGAGTGCATAATGAGCCCTAGCATTGGCATCAAACTCCTTGGTCTCAATTTCGGACCAAGTAGATTCATCACCATCGGGGGCACTAAATTGTTTAGTCACGGCCTTTGCAACTCGGCTACCTAGAGATTGCAAGAAAACAGTCATCTTAACCTTCCATATGGGAAAGTTAAGTCCATCAAACTTAGGGGGTGTCTTAATACCATCGGCCATGTTTACTATGTGGAAATGAATGAAATGATTAGCAATATGAGGATCTCTCTAAGGTTGTTAAGCCAAATCCTAGAGTCCAAGCTCTGATACCAATTGAAATACACCTAGAGGGGGGGTGAATAGGTGTAATTGCTAATCTAATGATCTTTTTAAACTTATGAAATGAGTGATGCAACAATCTCTCAAAAACACGACTAAGAGCCGAATACCCCTTGCGAGGTTCTGAACTCCTTCCTCCCAATTCTCCTTAAATGGGTTAGAGGTGCGCAATGCAACCGTGTTGTATTGAGGTGTGATTGATCAATTCCAAGTATGATGATGAAAATGAAAAGCTCACAATGTAACACAACAAGTATATCAACAAGATTCCACAAGTAAAATAACAAGTAAAGTAAACAAATAAGGATTGCACAAATAAAGGTTAGTTCTCAAGCAATAAATTGGAATGATATAAAGCAAGAAAGTAAGCAAGAAGAACGCCAAGGCAATCGCAAACAAGATGATTTGTTTCGAGGTTCGAGCCCGTTGCTCTAGTCCCCGCCTTCACCTCCGTGAAGGGTTTCCACTATCCCCTTAGGATCCCGTACAAGTTAGGCCTTCAAAGACCTCAAGCCCGTAGCTTCACCTTACAAAGAAACTCCACCGAGGAGCTTGTCTCCACAAGAACAAGAATTACAAATAGTGATCTTTAACTAGACCACAACACTCTTTTACAAACACTCTCACTCTTTTACAACTTCACCTATAGAAAGAATATGAAATTTTTGGCTCTATGAAGTGTGGTGAGAAAAGCTTCAGTTGTAGAGTGATATTAGAGATCAAACAACAACTGAAAAACCAATTTTGAAAGAATGGAAATGAAGGCTTTAAACTATTTTTCTCTTTCTCTTGAAAACTATGAAAACTTGTATTTTTCTTGGTGTACATAACTAAGGCCTATTCCCCACTATTTATAGGGAGAGAATAGGTTAAAACTCTGATTTTTCCAGCTAATTTGATCAGAAAAAGAGTCCCAACAACTCCTAAAACTCTGTTAAAGAGAAAACCAAAAACAGTTTTTCAGAAATTCCAAAAGAAGAAAGAGCCGTTAGGCTTGTTGCAGGCCTACCGGTCGACTGCCGGTCGACCGGGACCCTGCTGGCAAAAGATCCGTTGGAGCTTCGGTCGACTGCCGGTCGACCGATCCAACAAAGGAAACACAGTTTCCTTCTATCGGTCGACCGACCCGGTCGACCGAAAAGATACAGAGAGCAAACGTCTCTTTTCGGTCGACCGGTCAGTTGGTCCGGTCGACCGACAGACATGCACAACCTGTGCATGTCCGGACACAGCAGCCGGTCGACTGCCGGTTGACCGGTCTGCCTGAAACAAGATTTTTTTTTTTTTTTTTTTTGGGCAGTTTTTTTGAGATAGAAAATTTTGTAAAAATTCTTTAAAAATCTGAAGCTAAGTGTTATGCAAGAAAAAATAGTTTATATCATGTTTTAAACAAGTTTTTGAAGATATAAAGCTTTGAGTCCATGTATGTATAAACTAAGGCATAAACTTAGAAATAAACATTTTCAAAAACAAAGGAAACATACAAAACAAGTGTGTGTGCAAATCCTAGAGCCAAATTTCACATATTCTATCTTTAACAAAACTACACTTACAAACTTCTAGGTCTTCAAGACTTCAACAAGGGCAATCTTCACTTGATCTTCAATATTGAACTTTGAGCCCAAATTGACTTGTCTTGTGTCCAATGTACCTTCCTTTAGGGAAGAATTCATCTCTTAAATATATAAACCTGAAACACACTTAAACAACAATTTATATTAGTACAAATAACTAATATGTTTTGTAATCATCAAAATACACTAAACATGGTTGATTGTAACCTTGGGCCAACATGAAGGTGATTGCGATCCAGGTGGTTTTACATTATTTTGGTATCAGAGCACCGGTTTTCAATCCCCTTCAAAATTTTCCAGTCTCCAAACCCTAGATCTACGTCAGCTCCAGATTTAGATCCATTCAAAAAAAAATTACCCTGTTCAAAAAAAATACAGTGAAAAAAAAACACTGTTCAAAAAATATATATACAGTGAACAAAAAAAATCCTTCGAAAATCCCCAATCGCACTGTTCATCTCCTCCTCAGCAACAAGCCGCCGCCTTCGACACCCATCGCCCCGCTGCAACACCGCCACCGCCACCGTCTTCATCAACATCTCTGCCGTCGTCCTCGCCCTTGCCTCCGCTCGACGAAGCCGTCATCAACACCACAATCAGATCGTCGCCATCTCCGTCCTCTGTCGCCGTCGCCGTCGTTGTCAGAGCTCAACCACAGCCACGCCCTCCTCTTCGTCAACCGACGACTGCGGGTGGTCCTCCGCCGCCGATCTCTGCAAGTCGAAAACAAGCCGCCCCTGCGAACAGACCTCAGCCTTCTTCAGATCGTCAGGTCTGCCCTCGTGGGCGCCCAGATCTCATCGCCGACCTCCCTCGATCTTCGCTGATTTTCCTCCACCATCGCAGCGACACCACTACCTACTCGTCGGAGCTCCATCGCCAGTCTCCCACCCTCGTCGAGGCCCCTAGGCCTCATCGCTGCTACAGATCAGAGCTTGACCGCCCTCGTCAGGGTCTCGCTGGACCCTAGAGCAAGTCGCCTCCTCCCCCGCCTGCGCCGTCTTCGTCATCTTCTTTGTCGACGTCGACAATCTTCGCCTTTCGACCACAGCAGCACTGTGATCATCATCCTCCGATCTCCAGCCTCGTCGGCGATCGCCCCAGATCGCCATCACCAAAGCCGCCGCCGCTGTTGAAGATCGCCGCCGCTGTTGAAGATCTCCGCCGCTCCCGTCGAAAGAGAGATCATCGCTGCCGCCGCCGCCTTCGTTCCACCGTTGCCCTAACCGGAGCGAATAGAGAAGAAAAGAGGAGATCGAGCTCCCCGGCGCTCCCCGACCCACAGCGCTCGCCTCCTGGATCAACCATCGCCGCCGCCGTTGAGGGCTTCCCAAGCCCTAGCTTGAGATCGAGCGGAGAAGGGGCCTGGGTGCTGTTGGGTTTGACCTTAAAACCCAGCCCAAATTATTAAATGGGTTTGGATTCGAACCCATAAGTTGGTTGGGCCGGATCCAAATCAAACCCGACCCAGTCAAGACCCGTTCAGGGTTTTTAAGAAAATTTATAGCGGGTTGCGGGTCCGGGTTTAGACGGGTTGAGTGATTATAACCTGAACCCAACCCGATCCACTTCAGTGACGTCACTGCTGACATCAGCAACCGGGTTAACCCACTGAGTTGACACAGTCCAGATCCAGCTCGTCCTGACTCAGTCCAGAATCGCAGCTTCACTTTAGACAGCTGTTCAGGGCTCATTTCAAGTCCAAATCGAGCCATTTTCGAGGCAGTGGATTCGTGACGACCAGTACTACGCGCCTACAGCAGTCTCATTCAGGTTTGAGCTACGGTCGCCTTCCCAGGCGTGAACGACTTCACCTCAGGTGATATCACAACTTGACTTAGTTCATTAACTGTTGATTACTTGCAACTACTATACGGATTGCTATAATTTGTTGGTAGAAGTGCTATTTGCTTCGATCTAATGGTTGCATCTTTTCATCATTTTAGGAATGCATTTTTGTTTACATTTAAGTCTTAAACTTTAGGGAATTTTTGTTTAGTGCATACATTTAGTTTAATTGACTTTAGGACTCTCCATTGCATCTGCTTGCTTGCTTGAGTCATCATGACTAATCAGCATTATATGGACTCCCACTTAGACCAGCTACACAATCTCCATCAGGGTCATATGTCCGTTCATGAGTACATTACCATATTTAAGGACTTAACTCTTCGTAGTGAAGTGAGAGAGCACCCTTCTGAGACTCTAACTAGTTTATTTGGGGTTTACGGCCTAAAATAAAACGTGCTATGATTACTGGCCCCTATGACTTAGACACTGTTGAAGATGCTTTTGAAGTTGCATTAAAGTTGGATTTGACTTTCAAAACGCTAATCAATGCCAAGGTCAAATGTTCTAAATGTAAGGGCTATGGACATTACCATTATCAGTGCCCCTCGGAGAGTCAACATGTTAGAACTGTGCCCACTGATGAAGTAGACGAATCGAATGTTGTTAAGGATGACCAAGTTTCTTCTAAGACTGTTAATATAATTGAAGACATAGCCGTTGATTCTGTCACACAGATTATTGATGAATTCACATGTCTTCTGATAGTGCCAATGATGACGTGGACGAGACAGTTGAGCCTAATATACCCACTGTGCCTAATCAGCCATTCGAGTCTCCTTGTGTTGAACCTAGCTTTATGGTTATTCCTATCAATTCATCTTTTAGGGAGTTACCTGAATTTCTTGCCAAGGTCCAGCAGAGAGTTTCTAATACTTCTTTTTCGGGTTGTTTAGAGTTTGTGTCCGAGTCCTCTGTACCTCCATCGTTAGGTGTGTGTCCTTCTAGGCATATTATATCTCTCATTCTCTCATCGTTAGGAGTTATGCTTAAAATACCTAATGCATTGCATCTGCCTGTTGCACATATTGATGATATCACTAGGCTGATAGCAATTTGCAATAACACCTACAGATTTGCTGCATACCCATATAGTATTTTGCAGGAATTTACAGTTGATGATAGGGTGATGGTTACGAGTCACTCTGAGGCCACGAGAAAGTGGCACGCTTGGCATAAGGATTTCGAAATGACTCTTAAGAGGATTGCATACATTGCTTACGAGTTGGATAGCCCGTGGGATCCTGGTATCAGCTCCGTTTTCAGCCAGGATGATGCACCTCGCTCTACTCTCTATTCCTTGATCGTGCTGCTATCTTCCGCCACCGATCTGTCATGGAGACCAGCTCCTCCTCCGCCACCATGGTCTTGACATGATGTTCCCATGCTGCTGCCACGACCACCACCTTGGCCCGATTGAGATCTTCGTGAGGAGAGTCTTCATTCGACAGGGTCGAGTTCCTCCCACCCCGAGGGAATTGATGAGGACATCACGCAGTTCTTTATCTTTTCATGCCTTAGCTTATTCGAGAGATTTAGTATTTTGTTTCAGCTTTATTTGAGTAGGTGTTTTAGCTTTATTTGTGTTCCTTTGTGGGCGTTTAGTACCACATCGGTTATTTCCCAGTACTCCTCTTTTGTAAAGCCTATATAAGGCCCCTTAAACTATTGGAATTATTATTGAATGATTAAAAATTTCCACAAATTATCTGAGTAATTCTTGAGTCTCTTTTGCTCTCGAGTTTTGGGTGAGAAGCCCGTGCAAGGGGTGGAAACCCAACTTTTATCTTTTCCTCAATTTAAATCTCGGTTACGATTTGAAGGTGATTGCGATCCAGGTGGTTTTACATCATGATGGGCTTTCAAAAAATGGCTCAGAGAAAGACTATCAACCAGTGGATTGGTAAGGTTAAAATCAAGACTCTTATAATCCACTAAATCATCAATATTGAAAGTATAACCGATGCTATAATCTTTAAGAAGTTTTACAACATAGGTATTATCATTTAATTTATCCAAGATCTTGAAAGATCCAACACTATAAGCATGCAACTTCTTAACAGTTCCTAAGGGAAATCGTTTCGGACAAATTCGAACCATCACATAATCATCAATATTAAAAATTTTAAATTTCTTCATGATGCCAGCTCGTTATTTATATTTAATATTGCTTTATTTAGTTTCATTATTGATCTCTTTGTGTTGTTTTTGCACGTGTGATGCATTAAATGCAGACTCAGATACTATATAATGAGATGGTGTCGACAGTAGGGAAAGAAAACGTTGGCGATCAGAACAGGCAAAGCCGTAGGAGAAAAGGAGGGAGTAGTAGCAATTGGTGGCATGAAAGATAGGGTCCATAGTAGAGCCAAGAAAGGGAAAGGACGAGCTCCTTTCTTCGATTTTTGCTCAAGAATCTTCGCACTAATTAGGTTAATTTTTTTTAGTATTCTTGATTGTGATAGGCGTCTGTTCGGGCTGTCTAATCTTAGCTCTCAAGGACATTAACTTAATCTTCTTAATCTTATGTTCAAATTGACACATGTTAGATTGACCATAGATGATGACATCTTTGTCAAACAAACATAGTCTACCTAAGATAATTTGACCCATATTCATGGTAACTACATCACACCAGATCTTCTCCTTATAAAGATTAAAGTCGACCGGGGCAAGACACCATTGATTTACTTCTAGGGTCATGGAGTTAATCCATGACACCTTGTACGACAAGATGGGGGTACAACCTTTAATCCAAGCTTTTCAGTCACCTTGGATGATATTGCATTCATATAACTTCCACCGTCTACAATAACCATGCAATTCTTATTTACAATCTTGATGAACGTGTGAAAGGGTGTCATTCTTCTCCAATCATCGTTTTTTGTTGGTTGTGAGGAGACACACCTGACGATGGACATGTGGGTCGACGGTGTTGGCCTAATGCAGTTGAGACCAACGTCATCACCTCTATTCTCTTCGTCAATGTCATAATCTTCTTCTTTTCCTTGGTAAATAAATTCGTCTGAATTCGATTCTGACTCTCCTCAGGTACTCCTTTGACGAAGATGATGTTGATTAGATTTGAGTAGTTGGTAGCTATATATCCATAACCTTGACACTTGTAACATTTAGTTGTGTGACTAACTTTGGAGTCCTTTTCAACACTCTTATCATTGGTATCCGTTTTGGGTATTGATATTTGAGCTTAAAATTGGTTTAGGTGCTTACTCGAATTGGATTTGGGCACTTGGATTTGACTTCTAAAGGTGTCACTAGACATGACAGTATCTAAGTTTTGGACCAAGCCTTTTCAAGCTATGTGCTCCATGAGCCAAAAGTTCAGTTCTTAGGTCTTCCTTAAGTTCAGTTCTAACCGGGAAAGGACTTGGGCGTTACTTTTTATGCTCAGGACATTACAATGAATGAGGAACTCATCAAATTAGGTAACATAGTCCTTGACGGATTTAGTACCTTGGGTAAATTATTGCTAGTTATCAAGAAGACGATTGTAGTAAAATGCTTGCATGTATTTATCTCTATGTTTGTCCTTCATAGCAGAACAAGTCTATATAGGATCCTGATGTTGGGATGCTCTCATTGATTTCACATTGATTCAGTATTGGCTAGCTTGGTTAGTCAGCTTCATTGCAGCAAACTTGACCTTCCTAACTTTAAAAAGAGGGTACCATGTGAAATATTTGTTCATGTGTCAAAGTCATTTCAGAAAGGTTTGAGGATCTAGATGACAGTCGAAAGTGGGAACATCCAACTTAATGCTCTTCAAGTATTGGTCATCAGGTTTGTGCTCATCTCCCCTCTAGTATTGTATCAATGGACCACGTTCTTCGCACTCATTGTGGTTTGGGTCAGGTTCTTCTTTACATTCATTGCGATTTTTGAGGCCCATCTTTACCTTGATCAGTCTCTCATCGATCATTTTTAGGGTCTCTAACTTAGCCTGTAGTTGGCAAACAACGCGGCAAATTGTTGGGGATCCATGGGTAATTCTCTAGACTCTCCTAAAAGATACAGGTCACCACTACGGAGGGACATGCAATAAACAAAGCCTAAATGGATGAGAAGGTGAAAGTCTAAACTAGATGTGAAATTTTTTAAGTTAGATTTAAATGCAAGAAAGCAATAAAATTGTCTAGCAATGGCCTAAATGATACTAATCCTTCTCTAATCGTGCTCTGATACTAAATTGATATGAAACATGTATACGTGCAAGACATAATCAGTGATGTAACTGAAATTTGCAACGTTCCATCAAAATTATGATAGTGGGTAGGAAAATATTTAAAACTTGTAGTGCTAAACAGATATGTTCAACAAATAGTGCATGCGCAAATTATACCATTCCAATCTCAAATAAATTAATTGAGTACTAAATTCTGATGACACGGTTATACATGCATATTAATGACTAGCAATTACAGGATTATCAGGCTCTTACAATTATTTGTGGTAGCATATAAAATTGATAAAACACTAAAGAATTATTATCATGACTCACAAATAAATATTCTGTCCAGAAAATGTACCTACTGAGGATTACGTTGACCTCCGTATCATGTTGATGCATAGTTTTGTCTTCTCCATCCTGCGCCTCGAGAACAACTTGAATCAGACTTCAGATGGCTGAGGACAACCCAACCCAAAAATGAAACTTGCACAACAACAAGTCTGTTTCTGCTTAATGGGTCTGAACAATAGCACTTGGGTCGGGTTGCACTGTAGCTTCAGATTCGAGCCTGCACTCAAGTTGAAGTGGATTGGGTTGCTTACAGAGTGTGGATGCGGGCTAGTGAAGCAGGTCTGGTCTCCTGGTGCTGTCGGGTCAGATTTCAAACTGGTCGGGTTTCCTATTTAAGTTGAAGTGGATAGGGTCGGGTTCGAGTGTGATCCTGATTTGGATTCAAATGTCGACAGCAACAACAGTGGGAGGAGAGGAAGGACATCATGGATAGGTGAGAAAGGAGAAGCAACAGCTGAGAGAGGAGGCGAAGGCGGGCGGCATCAACAGTGGGAGAGGGGGGAGGCAGCGGTTTAGATTTAAATGATGTACTGAGATGAGATTTTTTTTTCCATACAATGCTTGGCATATTTCTTTGAAAATTTCACTCGATATAGGACAAATCAGTTTTTAATGGATCTCATTCCTAGCCTCGGTCAGAACTTGGTTACCAATTAAGATGAATCACACAATACATATAGTCTATCACCATGACCTTCTCCTTTGTTAGTTTGTAATCCTGTCGTAACTACTTGACATATTTTATAAAGGTCCCACCTTTCCAGAATGTCTTTTTGTTACAACTACCCCAGCAAGGAAGCATATTCCAAAAATATTGACTTGGTCAATAATCTCGTCAACGGTTCCAAGCCTTCTGTTTAGATGAAAAGGTATGCAATACACTTACACGCACAACAATTTGCTGATTAAGAATTTGCTTCCATGTTCATCATCTTTCTCATTGCATCTGACACGATGTGTACAACTAGTATATTGCATAATCTACACTACTGATTATTGAATGCACATAGTTTTGGACCTCCTTTTCTGTCTTCAGATTGCTTTCTTTATTATCCTATCATACATGACCATTAGATCTTGAAAGTCAGATCCTGCCAATACTGCTAAATATGCATCATGAAGACGTCTCTTAAATTACTAGTCCTAAGGTGCATGCCATTACATCCCATTGGCAAAAAATACCCAACAAGCTTGGTGTTTCATTGCCCACACATATTTGAATTCTATATTTGTGCACACTTGATGGTGTAAGCAATGGAGTTGGCTGGCTAACTCTTGATGATTGTATCCACTTCAAAGTGTGACTTTCAATTCATGACTAGCAGCGACTTCTCTTCAACACCTTTAACAATATCTCAGTGTTACAGAAAAGGTATGGCTCATATTATTAACATGAGCTTTGTTTCTGTTATGGAAATAGGAATCAACTTGAGTTTCCACTACTATCATCATCATCGAGAAGTCTTTTCCCATCAGAAAGTGTAAGCTATTTACTACTGAGCAAGAACAAGTTTGAGAAAACCCCACATAATTATCGTCGTCATCATCTAAGCCGTTTCTCCATTAGTAAGTGTAAGCTATTGATATGGAATATGGACAACATTAAGGAAATTCGGCAAAAGAATTTGATCAAATTTTATTACTAGCTGTTAACTGATGTCAGTCCTCTGTATTCTTCGCCAAGGTAAGTGTAAGCTATTGAATATGGAATGAGAACGACATTAAGAAAATTACGCAAAAGAATTTGAGTTGTTAACCTGACGCCAGCCCTCTCTTGAGAATCCAAGCGATAGAGAACAACTCCAGATAATAGTCATCAATCATACGAACAAGTAAATAAAAAAAAGAAAGAGAGAACACAAGATTTAACGAGATTCGGCAATTTGCCTACGTTCTCGAGACAAAAGGGGAGAGAGTTCTTATTAAAACCAAACAATTACGCGATACAATATCAATGGCAATTACCCGTCTTTATATAGGCATAGAGTCCTCAAGAAATGGAAACCAACAACTCTAAATCCGAATAAAAATGAATTTAGAAACCTTCAAAGATTCGCCCAGAATTCTTCTGCTGTCGACAATCTCGATAGTTCTCTGGCAAATCTGACTTTCGGAAAAATCGTTGTCGACACCCCAAAGTGGAAACTGTCGACATCACGATTCAAAATCTGGGTGTATTCGTATCTGACTGTCGATAACCGAAGGGCCTGTCGACAATCCTATGCCTTATTCTTAAAAAACTTCATCCTCTTAATTTTTATTCTTCTCTCTCCTTGTAATTCTCTACCTCGGTGAAGATTTCTTTAATCTGAGCCGAACTCAACATAGTACCATGTCGACTCCAACGGACTATACTAGTGTGGTTGCCTACGTACCCCCTGCCCAGGGGATCAAGCCATCATAGTTCATCCAAGCGAGCTCCACCGAGCTCAAGCAACTGGAAGGATATGGAGCAACTCATTGCAATATGAAAATTTTACTCCCGGAACTACCTTAGTAAGCATATCGGCGGGATTCTCCTTTGTGTGAATCTTCTGTAACTCGATGTCATCTTCACCAAGAATTTTCTGAACAAAGTGAAACCTAACATCGATTTCATCCTTGCATGATACACCTGATTCTTCGCCAAACAGATAGCACTCATTCTATCACAATTGATCTTCAATAAATCCTGGTCAATCTCCAAGTCATCGAGCAACTCTTAAAGCCAAATTGCCTCCTTCATAGCCTCCATCATGGCCATATCTCGGCCTCTGTAGTAGACGATGCAACAATAGACTGTAAAATAAAGCGCCAGCTCACCGGTGATGGGGACAATGTAAACACATATCCCGTTGTAAACCGGCGTTTATCGAGATCTCCAACGTAGTCAGAATCAACATATCTAATACATTTATGCTTACTCATAGCATCCTTCTCAAATATCAAACTAACGTCTATAATACCCTTAATGTACCGTAGAACCCACTTCACTGTCTCCTAAATGACCTCTGTCAGGATCGTGCACATATCTGCTAATCATCGAGACAGCTTGTAACAAATCGGGCCTTGTACATACCATTGCATACATTAGACTACTAACTACACTAGCATAAAGTACGTGAATCATGTACTCACGTTCTTCAACAGTAGTAGGAGACATAGTAGTTTTAGCTTGAATGAGGAGCCAATGGTGTACTTACAGACTTCGTATCACCGTTGATGATGAACTTCTGAAGTACTTTCATTAAATATCCCTTTTGCATCAAGCTAACCTTGTCACTCCTCGGTCTTGCTCTATCTCCATGCCTAGCACCTGATTCGCTTCATCAAGATCATTCATCTCGAACTCGAAAGACAAGTCCTTTAATTTATCAATTGTGGATCTGCTCTTAGAAGCGATGAGCATATCGTCCATATATAACAATAGATAGATGTACTCTTCACCAGATAGCTTGTTATAATACACACATGAGTCGTAATAGCTTCGTGTGTACCTCTTGCCTCTTATGAAACTGTCAAAATATTTGTACCGCTGCCTCAGGGATTGCTTTAATCATATAGCGATTTTTCAGTTTGCATATCAAATTCTCCTTTCCTGCAGTTTTGAATCCTGTCGGTTGAGACATGTAGACCTCCTCTTCAAGATCGCCATGGAGAAAGCGATCTTCACATCGAGCTGATCAAGTTCCAACTGTACTGTGCTACCAATGTCAATAAAATTCGAATCGACGAGTGCTTCACAACGAGAGAGAACACTTTATTGTAGTCAATGCCTTCTCGTTGTGTATAGCCTTTAGCTACTAATCTGGCTTTGTACTGTACAGTATCACCTTTGAGAGATCCCCGTTTCTTTGTAAATACTCACTTACAACCAATCACCTTCTTCCCTTAGCAACTCTGAAAGTTCCCAAGTGTCGTTCTTATGTAGAGAACTCATCTCTTCCATCATGGCGTCCTTCCACATCCTGAACTACGAACTGATTTAAGCTTCCCTATATGTAAACGGGATCACCTCTTCAACGATTGGGAGAGCCATATGCTACAATCATACTTGTAGTGAGCCAACTGGTTTACGTGGATTCCTGTGGGCTCTTCTAACTACAATGGATTCTTAAACGTCATCCATAGCCTGTCTTTAATCCTCATCATTATCAACATCCTGATCGGCTATATGATCAATACCTTGTGTCACCGCGGGTATGATCTCCACTGATATTGTCCTATTTAGAGATGGTGAAGTAGCATCACTCTTCACCCGCTGCAATATCTTTTGGTCTTTTCACTCTCCACCTGTTGAGAGTTTGTAGACTTCACCTTTAAAGTCTCATCAAATGTAACATCTCTGCTTAGGATAAATTTCTTGTCCTTCGGATCTCAAATTTTGTAGCCTTTTACACCATTCTTGAATCCTACGAACACACCTTTTTTCGCTCGGGTCCAACTTGTCCTCTTTGACATGATAGTAGGTCGGACACTCAAATACCTTTAGCGAATCATAATCCTGAGCAACTTTTCCTAACCAAACCTCTAGAGGAGTTTTACCTCCTATCGCAGACGAAGGCAACTTGTTAATGAGATGACAAGCACACGCTTATGCCTCAACCCAAAACATGTTGATATACTGGCGTTAAATAACATGCAACAAACCTTCTCTAGCAATGTCATGTTCATCCTTTCAGCCATCCCATTTTGTTGTGGTGTTTCTCTTACTATGAAGTACCTTTCTATGTCCTTATCGCGACATAGCTGTAGGAAAAGATCGATTGTATACTCTCCTCCGTTGTCTGAACGGAGATCTTCCTTCCCGTATTCTTCATGTTCTTCTTCCACTTCACAAACAACTTCATTGTGCTTCATGGTATATACCCAACACCGCCTAGAATAATCATCTATAAATGACACAAAGTAATAGTTACTTCTGATAAATACCGTCTTGGTAGGTCCCCAGACTCTGTGTAAACATAATCCAAAATTCTCTCGGTGCAATGAGTTGCAGTGCCAAATCTCACCTTGGTCTTCTTTCCAATAATGCAATGTTTACAAAATTCTAATTTACAAGTACTGGCACCTTTTAATAAACTTTACTTTGCAAGAGCTTGCAAATATTTTTCTCCTGTATGTCCGAACCTCATATGTCAGAGTTGGGTGCAATCATTATCTGAATTTGTAGAAGTCGTCACTTGCCCTGTAACCGCACTACCCTTCAAATAGTAAAACTTATTGCGTCAGACGCCCTTCAAAACAATCATCGAGCCTTTAACCATATTGAGAACTTTATTTCTAATAGATATTTCAAGACCCAATACTTTTAAGGCACCAACAGAGATAAGATTCCTTTTCAATTGAGGTACAACCTCACATCCTTCAATTCCCGCACCATCTCATCAAACATCTTGACCAAGACAGTACCTATCCCTTCCATATGACATGGACGATGATCAACCGTGACAACAGAATATCCATCTAGTTTCTCAAAACTAGAAAATCAATCCCTGTTGGGACACACATGATAGACAGCTCATGTATCAATCATCCACT
The DNA here is from genome assembly GCA_038442645.1 of Agave tequilana. Classification (NCBI taxonomy): domain Eukaryota; kingdom Viridiplantae; phylum Streptophyta; class Magnoliopsida; order Asparagales; family Asparagaceae; genus Agave; species Agave tequilana. The sequence continues at coordinate 242,937 of JAVJIF010002537.1, read as the reverse complement.
CAGAATTACCTAAGTAACCTATAGTACGAATAGTGATTGAGAATGAAAATACAGGTGAGTCTGAGTCCAATCTATCTACCTGTGAAGTACAACCAGATTGGGTATTGATCAACTGTGTAAAATTTGATTCGGTTTTTTACTCTTTTCCTATATTTTTTATCTTTGATCCTTGGACAATCAACCTTCCAGTATCCTAACTCTTTACAAAAAACACACTGGTTCTTCTTCAGATCTCTGAACCCTAGTCTGGACTTTGATCTCCTGCGAATGCCTTTGCTTTTTTGATTGGAACCCCTGTCTCTTATCACTAATGCCTCTGCTGATATACTACTAGAAGAAGATTGCTTATCCTTTCTTCTCACTTCATAATTTACAAGAGCAGCTGACACATCATTATAGTTAAAGTGATTGTTTCCCATTAATCAAGGTGAGGACGAAGGTCTCATACTCTTCATCAGGAAGAGAATTCAAAAGAATTAACACTTTATCTTCTTTTTCGTATTCACATCCACATTAACTAAATCTGTAAGAAACTTTGTTTAGTTGTTCATGTGCTCAGCAATAGAGAGTCTCTTCTTCAACTGAAAGCGATAAAGCCTCCTCTTTAGAAGCAGTTGAGACTCGATACTCTTTGTCAGATATTTTTTCTCGAGAATCTCCCACATATTTATTGCAGACGTCTCATATAGCACATGATACTTGATGTCTTGTGCCACACAAGACCTTATAAGACCACATGTCATCCTATTCATCTTGTCCCAATCTTTTCATAAGTTTCCTCTGGTTTCTTTCAATATAGAGTGTCTTCAAGGTTTGATACCGTCAATGCATCCATCACCTCACACCTCCGCGTCCCAAAATTGTTTGTGCCATCAAACTTTACCGCGTCGATCTTTATCAGATGTGGGTTCACGAATTTCACTGTGGATTGACTTTCTCTGGCCATCTTCTCAATAGACGCCTCAACACAATGCAAAAAATGATTAGTGAAAAATAAACCAGATAGGAAAGATCAGATCTTTACCTCCAACGAAACTGTAGACAGTCTCTAAGTTGATTTGCTCCACCTGAACGAAAAACTTCCCGTCAAACCCGAAAAGCTTGATACCACTTGAAGGGAATCGAAGCAACAGAGAACAACAACTCCAGATAATAGTCACCAATTACACGAACAAGTAAATGAAGAAAAGAAAGAGAACATAAGATTTAACGAGATTTTGACAATTTGCCTACGTCTTTGAGGCAAAAGGGGAGAAGTTCTTATTAAAATCAAACAATTACAAGATATAATATCAAGGGCAATTACCCCTCTTTATATAGGCATAGAGTCCCTCAAGAAAAAGAAATGAACAACTCTAAATTCGGATAAGAAACGAATTCAGAAACCTTCAAAGATTCACCCAAAATCCTCCTACTGTCGACAGTCCAAAGGGGATTGTCAATAGTTCTCTGATAAACCCGACTTTTGAAAAATCGCTCTCAACAGTCTAAAGTGAGAACTGTCGATAACACGATTCAAAATCTGGGTATATCCGTGTCTGACTGTCGACAGACCTAGCCCAAGGGGACTGTCGACAGTCCTATGCCTTGTCCTTAAAAACTCCATTCTCTAACTTTTTATTCTTCTCTATCTCCTCGCACCCTCTGTATTCCTAGCCAAAATATGGCTAGATTATAGGAATTAATGGCCATATAGTCTGAAAGGTGAACCAACCTTTTGATCATGCAATTTAAAGCCATAGTTGATAAGTACCTTTCATCATGGAAGTAAGTGCAACCAAAGAGCCAGCCTCCAAATTTCCCTAGATTGATATCAATTGTTTAGGAGACCTTGAGATATAGTCCATATCTTCAAGCTAAAACTTATTTTATAACGTTGATTTGGCACTTCAGAGACAGACTATTTTCTTTGTATTTGTCCTGCTTAAGTGTTTAGTTTATGGACTAGGTCCTTTTAGATGCCTGTCTTAGGGGGTCACCCATGTCTTTCTCCTTTAGAGCATTCGGCCAAACTAGAAGTTATCTTAGAAGGTAGATATCCAATCACCTCTAGTCGATGTGGGACTATTCCACACCCTATTTCCTTTTTAACATGGCTTATTAACCTTAATCGGGCTACATTTCCCACATTCAATTGTTTGAGACACATATTCCACCACACTCTAGTTCTTAAGTTTTAACATCTTCTAATAAGTAGCCAATGCAACTCTATCTTGGAGAGAAACTATTATAGATATTATCCAAGGATACATTTGGAAAGACCATAGTCCTAGAAAGTGAATCAAAGAGCAACATGAATGAAACCCCTACATTGGCACAAGGTTTGAAGTCCAATAGCTTAACGAGGGAGATGCATACATAACCTTTTGCATAAGGTCATCAATTACCAACTTAGGTTTAACTTTATTGCGAATCTTCAAAATGAAAACATGTAGGCTATGGATATTAGAGAAATTAGAGGTTTGGTGATTCTCACTCTGTGAATCTCTTAGGGTCTCATAAGATCTTAGAGGAACCCTAACTATTGATCTTTGGGAGCCGATTTTGGACCTTCTACATTTGGAGGCACCTTACATTGAGGAGGTTATGGAAGCTATTGGTAATTGGGCAAAATAAGCCCCTAGGTCGGATGGATTCCCAATCTTCCTTTGCCTTAGGTATTGCGACCTCATCAAGGCTGATCGTATGGGAATTTTTAAGGATTTCTTTCATGGTTAAATTAGGATTAGCCATATTAATTGTGTTAAGATTATTCTTGACTCTAAGAAGGAAGTTCTTTAAGTTGGTGATTTTAGAATGAGTAGTCTTCTCAACTATTCTTTTAAAGTTATGATGGAAGTCCCAATGAATAGAATGTAATCTTATCCTACACAACAGGCTTAACCTTGTCTTGGATTTGATCATCCATCCCAAGAGTGATCCATTATGTACAATATTTTAGAAGTTTTTTTTTATAATGTAAGAGGAAGCATCAAGAAGGATTTATCCTTAAATGCAACTTTGAGAAGGCATAGAGTTCAATGGATTGAAATTGTGCCCTTGAGGCACTGAGGAAGAAAGGATTTAGTGACCAGTGAGTGATGGATGCAACTGCATATTTATGGGGTAAATCACCAGTCATCAATAATAAACATGGGGAAGAACTTTGTTGTATAGAAAGAATTAGACAAGGGATTTTCTCTCTTACTTTTATCATTATTGCCGATGAGATGATTAGATGATATCATCGCGTGGGGTGACTATAGGATGGGAGAGACCAATCTTAATGATAATTCTTTATCCTACAATATATTAATGATATCCACTTGTTTAAAGACCATCCTTCAGAAAATTGACATTCAAATGGATTCTTCATTGTCTTGAAGTGTGGTTAAGAGCTTAAACTAACTTCAATCAAAGCTTTGTTATCTACATGGTCAGTGCGGTTATAGATGCTACCCTTGCTATCGTGATGTCCAACTACATTCCCCTTCAGAACCCCTCCCCCCTTCAAGTACCTCAGGACACCTTTGTGACCTAATGAAATAACTAAAACTGATTGGTTCTCAGATAATGACAACGTCACTAAGAGAGATTGTTTGGATGGAGGGCAGATTTCTCTCATCAGGTGGGAAGTTTATGTTGATCAATTTTGTCCTTTTGGCAATTCCCACACATCTTATATCCTTTTATGAACTATCATCTTGGTTTATTCAACAAATTGACTCTCTTTGATAATCCTTTTATTAAGAGGGAACTCAAACAAGGAATGAAGGTAGGGCAACCTCATACTCTGAATTCAGTATATATGGTTTGCGACTCTTAACTAATCCTTAGTGAATTTCATCGCAAGATGAGAGATCTAGTGGCTAAGTCTTTAACTAGTCCTCATCTATTGAGTGAGCGAGTTGAACGTTAATGGTCATGCTCACAATAACCTATTCATGAGAGTTTTTAAGAGTTAATCCAGCCCTCCCAACCGTGGTTGTCATTCGTCACAGTTTCTCTCACGAAGGTAGTCCTTCAAGAGTACTACAACTAGATATAATACCCTCCACAAATCGTGTGTTGAACTTATTAAGAGTTAAAACTCATCCTAACAAGCGGTATAATAAGAGCATCATCATCATAGAAAGGAATAATAGCCACACATGCTACAAATATGATATTATATCTGAGTCGATGCTCTACACGAGTGTCACCAGTTCAGCTATCACATTAAACCTTATCATAGGAATATCTCTACAATCAAGAAGATTGAGTTCACACTGTCGGGAAGATCCTCTTTGGGTTTAATCCCATCTCTCTTGATGTATTTAGGACCACACTTTTAGAAAGACTCTTTGTCAATGTGTCAACAAATTAACTGGTAGAGGGCCTATAAAAGTAAGGATCATGGTCGACTGTGCATCATCAATTTGAAGAAAGGTCCATATTGTGTAGATGTTGGTGGAAGATGTTTAGAAACCAGTGTCCCATGACATCCCCTCCCCCAATACCATAAGACTAATAAATTTAAACTTAAAGAGAGTTTTCAATGAAGAATGGCATCTACATTCTAGAAAGTTTATCATTGAACTCTAGGACTTGTTCAATGATAATACGAAGGTGAAGTTTGGGAATGAGAAGAATACCAAATTCTGGAAAGTTAACTAGTCCACGGATATCCCCTTATCCATTTTTCCTCAGTTGTTAGCACCATGGTTTCAAATATCAGCCGAGTCCTACATAAATAAGCAATGTTGTATCGAGTTTTAAGTTATCCAATATGATATTAACTCTATAATATCAGTCGATATTAGGGTCAACTTATGATTAATATTGACAGTTCGCCTCAACAATATCAATACTAAAACCCATAGTTTGATACCTTGGTATTGGTATCAATATCGGTCAATGATTTTTAGCATCAATATCAACAATATCGGCCATCAATATCGATAATATCAGTCATATTGGTAATATCGGCCCTGATATTGGCCGATATTATAGTTTTAATATTGTATCGGATTCCTCAAATATGATATTGCCGATATATATGAGAATTAGCCAATATTTGAAACCATACTAAAACCCTTCGTTGATACCAATACTAAGATTTTAAACCATGATTAGCACTCGGTGATTAAGAGAATTGCACCACCACGAAGCATTGGGTGAAGGGATGAGGAGACATCTTTTTATCAAGCTTAACTATCCATTATTGAGAAGTACTGTCAAATCCTACATTGACAATCATCCTACTAGATAGCTTCAAGTAAGGATGGGCGGTCATCGAACAGGAGGGTTCTGGTAATGTCTCAGCTAAGTCCACATACAACAGCCTTGGAGCTCGAGCCATTTGAAAGATATATATTCAACCAGGAGTGACCTAGTGTCCAACAATTCCATCCTTATTAAAATCAATTTGATAAGTGGAAGTTGTCTTATTGGATAAATCCCGAGTGTTTTAGGGCGAATGCCATTGACCACTAATCACCTTTTTTTTCATTAAAGGTTCACTTGGTTAAGGTATTTGGTGATTGATCCTAAATGTGATGGCACAGCAAGTTATGGCGACTCGACTGCAGACTTGTGGATGTTGCGTCGACTCTGAAGGGGTCCATGATGATCAAAATGAGTGGGGAATATTATTGTTGTGGCTGTTTTAGAGTGTCCATGTGGTATGAGCATTATGATAAATGTTTTCAAACTCATTCACCAGATCTGTTCTTTTCATTTTCTTCAGGCAAGTTCCATGACATCGTGCGACAAAATCAGGACTGGTTCCTACTCCAGACTGACTTTGAGGATGGCATGCTCTTTGTCAGTTTGTCATGTTGAACCCTTGTTCCTTACATATTCTTGGCTGGTTGCCTGACCCTTTTTGTAATCAGAGGTCTTCAAATTTTACTTTTAGAACTATATCTGCCTAGGATGTTCTAATAATTATGGACTTTTTGTATATGGCAATAAGGACAGCTCTTTACTGAACATTTTGTTATTCCCTTTTCAAAAAACAGGGTAGATCCGCTCACTATTGATTCAGAAAAGAATAATATACCTCTAGATGAAGTGTCATGTTGCTCAACCAAAAGAAATAACTACGTAATCTAAGAAGAACTAAAAGGAGATCGCAATCACCTTCGCTCCAAACAGAAAAGAAAAAAAATTAAGGTTTGAGAAAAAATGAACAAAAGAAATATGAAAGAAGACAAGAACCTGATTCACATCCCTTCATAAGATCGGATTCACCACCCCTTACGCCAATCTCAAGATCACAGGAACTCCTATCTCAAGAATTTTAATAAAAAATTTTGAATTTATTCATTCATCACCAAGTAGAGAGGTCTTGAGGCCTATTTATAAGTTTTACAAAAATCAGTTCTTATAATACAATTGATGTGGTAGTAAATTTCAAAAGAAAAAACAACAAAAATTAAAATAATATAAAGCAAAAATACATAAAAATAAACTAGAACCAAAGGAATGCACACACATTCTTCTAGTGTATACTTGCTCAAACGGCGTGATGCTCTCATCAGTCTTTAAAGAATCAAGTAAGGCAAAAGCAATAGATAATTGAGAACAAAAATATTGACTAGATCATAAGGGAGAATGCAAGTGGAAGAAACATAATAGTTTTGACAAGTCATTACCTTTCAAAAGGCATATAATGCCATGAAAGAATTATAATAAGATTCACAATGATAAAGCCAACTCTTTGAAACTCTTTGAGAATTATCCATGGCACTTGGGAAGGATTAGGTGTGTGTTCAATAAATCATATTCCTTTGGCTTTTGATAACATCATAAGGTGGTACATGACGGGAATTATCGGAACTAAAAATAAAAAAGAGATGCATGCATTACTCATATATCCTATAAAGGCGGAATCAATAGGAATGCATGTAGTTCCTATGTCGCAATTGGGCTAGCAAACCATAAAACCAAGGTTCGAAATCTCAGAGGTAATGGAATTAGCTGACAATTAGCAGTAGGGAATCAGTCGAATCATCTCAATGTATTCAAATCGGTGAAATTTTTTAAAAATAATTAATTTTTAAAATTATTTAGGTAATCAGCAACATTTTAATATATTTTTGAAAATAATTGATGAAATTTGAATCATATTTTGACAAAATTTAACACAACAGTTGATGAAAGATAATATACACACACACATAGTATTTTAATGAAAAAGTGGGTAAATTAATTAGATAATAGTTTTTCTAATAAATTTAAGTTTTATGTTTTTGCGAAGTACTGATAAATAAATTAAATATTATTCATTGGATAGTTAGTTAAGTATATTTATGCTAACAAATTAAATTATATTTTTGCTAACTAACTAATTTATAAATTTATTAAATACAATATAAGAAAGTTTATTAAATCATATTCAATGTTTAAGAACTCAGTTTCGGTTTCGCTCCTCCTAAAAAAGTTATGTTTCAGATAGTTTTGAGTGTTTAATTAGTTTCGGCTTGATCTTTTTATTTTGGTTTCAATTGAATTTAAAAGCTAAAAATATATAAGCAGATGAAAATATTACGAATATTTGTATCAACAACAACAACTAAGCCATTTTCCCCAAGTATTTGGATTATGAATATTTGTAGCATATTGGAATAATAGTTCCAAGGGTCATTACAGTTGAATAGTAATACTAATAGCTATGGATTGTGTTGATAAGAATAAGTATTTGGTTTATAAATGAACTTTAAGCATTTTTTTATTTTGCAAATATAAGGCCCAGAGGGTTTTACATGTAAATTATTCATTAAAGGTACATATGTTTTAACATTGTTTGTTGGGTTGGTTTGGATAGAACGTGACATCCACTACCCGCTTCACTTAAGATTGTATTAAGTTAAATAGGTTTGGGTTTAAATATTCAAACCCAAAACCCAATTGACTTATACGCCTCATGTCTTCAAACTCAACCCTAGCTATCCTCGTGGAGTGGCGGCGGCTCGTGAGATGTAGATCTAATTGATTCAGGAGCGGCGGGTAGTTCTATGAGGCCTAGATGTGATAGATGCAGGTAAGTTCTCTTCCAATCTATTTCTCTCCCTCCTCTCTCTCCCTTTTCCAGTCATACCCTGTCGTACCCTTCAAGCGAAACCTCAAACCTTGGTGTCATCTCTCTCACCGGTCTCTCTCTCTCTCTCATGTCTCTCTCCTTCTCCCCTGATCTCTCTCCCTCTTGATATCTCTCTCTATCCATTCGCAAGATAAAGAGGTTGTAGATCTGGCTCATATCGAGCTCCTAATTGGCTTGTATTGGTCGTATCGCCTGATACGAGCCAGATACGAGCTAATTCTGACTGATTCTGAAATTTCCACGTCGATTCCAAACCGATTAAATTGATAATGATTTTTGTTAGCTGATTCCGCCTCGATCACGACCTATTCCTCAAACCATGCATAAACCAAAAACTTTCCCAAGCTCAAAGGCTGAGAAAACCTTGTAAATTATGTAGGTCATTCAACATCCAATCATTGGCATTTGGAATTTCAAAAGACATTAATATTTGTAGTGCTAATTTAGGACAAATAATGCGGAATTAAAAAATTAAAAACTAACACAAAAGTGTAACCAAGAGTGAATTCGAATTTTTCATGAGGAGCTCTGGAATTACTCCTCACTATTTCTCTGAATTATGAGTTGAGGAGCTCAATAGCTCTCTTGTTGAACACAAGTGTGAGCACGCAAATAATATCAAGCATATATATGCATGAGCAATTAATAACAATGCAATATATAAAGAATAGAGTTAAGAGAAAGAAGATCAAACGCAAACACAAGGATATGTTTTGAGCCTCGAGCCACTGCTCTACGTTCCCGTCTTCACACAGAAAGATTTTCACTATGTCCACACAGGACCTTCCACAAAGGGACCTTCACTGAGGAACCCTGTTTTAAATATTGGTCGATACGGCTGAGATGTCATCCGATTCTCCTTTTTGCCTGCTGCCGATACGATATGGAAAAATCGTTCGTCATATCATTTGCAGCAAAAAATGATCGATATTTGAAATATCACCTGATAAATTTTCTGATATTGACCGATAAATCGTCCGATATATCACCCGATATGAAAAACTTATTTATTACACGACTGTGTGCAAATGTACATTGTTTTTTACTGTCTCTACAAGCATATTACATCATTTTTATTAGATAGATAATATGTATGACCCTAAACTAACTCTTAATTATCAATATTTCATTATATATAGTGTCTAATATGAACGCCCGATATGCGCGTGTATCCCTGATATCTCCCCCGATATCCGATATCTGATATGAAAAACCCCCATCCGATACGATTCCGATATCAGATATTGAGAACCTTACAGAGGAATTACAACTACAAATAAGAAGTACACAACTCTAAATCTTACACCTCTTACACATGAGGATAGGCACAAAGCTAAGCACATAGCAAAAAAAATTTACAACTTGGTGATCCAATGATCACACACAACACTCGGTGATTTAAAGAGATCACAAACAATTTTCTCACAAAACAAAGATCCTAAAGGATAGATTGAATTAAGTGGCTCCAGTATGTGAGAAATCAAAGTATTTGAAAAAAAATCAATAAAGAAAATACTTGAAAAAAACTTCTTGATAGATAATAAAAATGAAGAACAAAATAGAATTCCAAAAGTATTATTTTTCTTTGATTTTTCAATAACTTTGAAACAATAAAAGATAAGAGTTTTGACACAAAACCTCTTTTGAAAACTTGCTAAAAACACTTAAAAAGGTGAGAAAATTGCTCTTAGAAATCTTGTTGAAAACTAGCTGAGGGAACCCATATTTATAGGTTTTCAAAATATAGCCGTCGGGGCTAAAACATGTCAAAATTGACCTATGGTCGACTGCTCAGTCGACCGATTTTTCGACTGTTGGGGCTGTCAGTCGACTGACCCCAAAGCCAAGCCCTGTAGGTCGACCGATCGGCCTACCGGGGCAAAAATCAGAGAGCAAAGCTCTCTGGATTGATTGACTACTCGGTCGACCGGGGCCAAATTCAAAGAGCAAGCTTCCTGGATCGGTCAACCGCTCAGTTAACTGCTAAAGCCTATGCACATTTGTGCACGTCGGTTGATCGGTCGGTTGACCGATCTTGACTTCGGTCAACCACCAGCAGCCCAAAAAACAGATTTTTAAGGTTTAAAATTTAACTTGACAAATCCCTAAAAATTTCAATAAAACTCCATAAGTTTCACAAAAATAAGTTCATGTAAATATTTGAAATACAAATATGTGTGATAAAAAATCAACACATATTACAAATAATTTGAACTATTTTTTAGGCATAGAAATTAAAGTTTAAACCAAAAACCTTATTTTTCAAAACTTAGATTTTGAAATGGAAATTCGTTTTCTCCAAAACTTCATAAATACAAAAATAAGAAAATTAAAACACATTTTAAGCATAGTGTGTATGGATAAATCCAATACACTTATAAATGATATATCTTTGTTTTTGACATTAAATACCAAAATAAGTTTTGTTAAAACAAACAAAACTTGAGACCATGAACTAGATACATCAAAACAAGTTTCTCTAAACATATGAAGCATAAATATATATGGAGGAAATTCAACATACATCTAAACCATGTAAACTTGTTTTGATTCTATCTATTCAAGAAACCGCTATATGTATTCTTGAAAATCCAAAACGGTTAAACTGAAACCAAAATTTTTGAACTTGTGTGTGTATACTTGAACATATCAAAACTAAATTAATCTTACACAAGATTTAAACTAAAAACAAATCTAAATCGAAGTTTTCTCGTCGATCTAAATCTCCAAAACGACTCGATCCAAACACGATTCATAGAGCCTGACTCCTCTCGAGTACTTGATGTGATCTTGAAGTGCTCGCTCTTTAATCAACATGTGATAGCTTCAAAACTTGACTTTAAATTTTTTGTTGAAGCTAAACACCTACTAAAGTCTTAATCAATATATGAAACTATACAAACACAAGATCATTAGTAACTTAACTTCATAAGTTAGTCATCAGTAAAACTAAGATGAAGGGCCTTTGGGCTAACAAAAAGGCAGCAGGAAAATGATGACTATAGCCATAACATGTTCATTGATATCAAAGTGATGGGGGTCAAGAGAAGGCAAATGCTAATCTTTGCCAAGACACATTCGCTTGGTTCAAGATAACTATGAACCCTTCTCCGAATCGTCTGTCAATATAGAATAGCTATGGAGAACAAGCCAAAATGACCCCAAAGTACTTTTCCAGTGATGATAAAGTAACAAGATACTGATGATGAATAGTATTTGGTGTTCAAGTATCTAGCCATTGTAATAATCTCAAATATACTTCCAAAATTACTGCAAATTAATTCTAGAGAATAAAACATACCAACCTGAAACATAGGCATCCATGTATGACATGCTGCTGAAAGGATAGATCTTTGACTCAATGTAGTCAGGCTAGGTCCCTTCTACGGTTACAAATCCCCGTTAACTTCTACAAAGTGTATGAACCCCAGGTTGTCATAGATCTGTATGCAGCCTAGTTATAAAGAGAAGGAGAAATCTGAGTTCTGTTGTAAAGGGACTTTTAAGAGAAGGAAGAAGAACATGGACTTTCTAGCATAAAGTTTTTTAAGAGAAGTATAATGCAGCCTTTCCTCTCCCTGGTTTAGTCAACTTATATAAAAATGGGAATTATTAGGTTACATTTGTCACCAATTATTTTTCATAAAATTTAGTCAATTAACCACTTTCAAATGGATAATACAACTTAATAAGTAGATGGTCATATAAATAAATCAGTACCGTAAAGGGAGAAACAAGATTCAAAGAACTGAGAAAAGATAGGAAAGGAGCATCCACAAAATATAGATTTCTCAAGTTCAATGTTGAATACAAATGATTGATTAGGCCATAACAGGTTCTTAATTGAATTTTTTTTTTTCTTTTACTAAAGTCCAAAACTCGTTGCTTGTGACACCCTCGGCAGCCTCATAGAGGGTGGAAAGCCACCTCAGAGAGATATGATAAGAGGAAAGAAGGAAAAAGAGGGATCTCTCCAACATCACAAACTTATCCATCCTTTCACCTTAGAAGTACGAGTACAGTAATTTAGCTGATTCTATCACTTCATCATTGTGCTTAGGCAGACTCAGTCTTACCCTTATATCTTGTAGGAACCACTACCAAGTCGTTTGATTAGAAACCATTCCCATGTTGTACCAGATATATTTATCAATCACATTGCTCTTTGATTTCCCAATTATATGTTGATGTCATTGTCTACTCCTCTAATCCATCTATTTGTGCTTGTGACTATAACTTCTATGTAATGATATAATCCCATATCAAGAACAGAAACTCTTTGAACCACCCCAACAGGGGAAGTTAACCGTTAGGGACAAATGCAGGCACGAATAGTCCAGCGGAGGGCCAAATTGTACAGAAGCACAATTTGGTAGAGATGTGAAGATATGCTGACTGAGAAAATACAACTGCTGGGTCTTCCGGTAACTTATGCCACATGGTAATGAAATTTAACTACAGATTTAGCTGAATAATTATGAAGACATGTGAAGATATGTACTGATATAGCACAACTAGTTATGAAGCAACATGCCTAACTTTATACTGAATCAGAAAAACAAGTTCCTACTATGAAATACGGCATAAGAGGGTACCTTCTTGATGCCTTTCCTGGAATGTGATGGCATGAACTATTATTAACATTATCAGAGTAGACAATTCTGGAACCAGCAGTGCAATCCTCATGTAAATGTTGACATGGGTTTTGAGAAACATTTTCTAACAAAGCAGACACCATCATGCTATCTGAGTAAATTCATTCTTTTGCCAAGGGGAGCTAGGCCCCATGCACGAAAGATGTCTCCAAATCACAATCTGTTTCACTCCCTTCCGTGGTTGAAATGGAATTTACTTCGCAACCGGGATAAATTGCACTGCAAAAATTTGATGAAGCTTCCAGAAGGGCAACTGGATCACTAGATGATCTCTTAGAACTGGTTTTGAATTGATCAAGAGGTCATCAAGCTAAATGGTTTCTTCTTCTAAGACAGATCCTTGGGAGAATAATCTATCATCCGCATTGAGCCCAAAAGGTCTTTGTGCAGTTTGAGATGTGGAACTAAGTGCAAGACCCCTTTCTGAATTGGACTTTGAGGAGGCAGGTGAGACGAGCACGACATTGAGGAATAACTTAAAGCTGTTAGAGGCTTATGCACAATGAACAGCCTGAATTAGCTTCATTCCTGTTACTGTAAATAGAAAGAAAAGGTGTCAAGTCCTAAGTGCCGAGATTGCTATGAAATTAATGGCATATTTCCGTCCAAAAAAAACTTTTGAAAAATAAGAACGACCAAATTAATTAAAACAGAGCTATATAAATTGTGTGCACTGTAAATTGTAATGCATAGTAACCCAATGTTAGTAGTTTTAGCTTCATTCTTGTTTTCTATAATAGGAAACAATAAGGGAACTATCAAGTTTAGGATGAACAAAAATGGCTGTGTCAAACTTTTTTTTTTTTGGGTGAAACTGCAATAAACATAAACAAATCATTTAGATGATACGTAGATTGAATTAGAAATACTAATAGAACTGTGCATTTACTAATAAATTAGAGCAACTGGTGGCAAAAGTTCCTTCAAGTAAAATTTTTTAGAATGAATAGCTAGCAAATTAAAGAACATTGCACTAATATTAAACCACATTGACAGAAAACTAACTACATTTCAATAATAAAAAATAAAGAACAACTAAAACCCTAGTAAGTCTCTTCCCACAAACAAAACCACTAGAAGCCAGAATAGTTGGGATCATAAATTTCCTTCACGATCACAGCAGACCCAAATTTTTAGAGCCATACTCAAAAAAATCCAGAGAGAAAAACAAGAAAAAGAAAAAACTTTAAACCCCGGGAATCAATGGAACAGTGAAGCTATAATCCCAAGAATAGTGTAACTAATTTCATGCCCAAAAAAAAAAAAAAAAAAAAACTTTTAGGGCAGTTTGATTTGATCTCACCTTGATTTTATTTGGGAGGAGGAGAGAGTAGAAGAGAGCAGCGGGGGCGTTTCTATGAAGAAAGGCGGGGAGGAGACGGCTGTAATCATACCGGACGGACGAGCGGCAGCCGCTGGGCGAAGCAACGTATCCATCCTTGTTGGATAAGTCTGTTCTGTTCCAGGATCCAGTACTCCGCAAACCGATCACCGCTTTTGTGCTCTCAACTCTGTTTCAGGGTGGTGTACTGTAGCATCCACGGGTCTTTTTCGGATCTTGGAGTTGGATGAAAAGCGGTTGGGTGAACCCGGATCCGACCCGGTACATTTTCAAATTGTTATATTTCCTTTCCTTTTCTATCTTATTGCCCCATATATAGTTTTTTTTTTCTTGCCCCATATATAGTTGAAATTACATAACATGGGTTGAATATGCGTGAATGTATCTTGAGTTCCGCTATTCATATGACACTTTGGATTAAAATGAACTCGAAAGAGAGTAATATATCATTTTTTTCCAGCTCAATTCAGTGATCGATGTCAGGTTCGAACTGAGGATTATTCCAGACATGTCCAGTGGCTTACGTCGGGAAATGAATGTTTGCAAACGGCAGGGTTCGAATTGGGACCATGAGGAGTTAGAGCTCTAATTTGAACCAGGTCTATCAAGGAGACAAGAGAGTAAAATACCTAATATCCTATTTCGCACATGGTGCCATGCAAAGTGTATGGGTGGTCGATGTGCATATTATTTCTTGAATTCCGATTATAAATCATACAATTGTGTATTTATCACTTCTTCGGGACATTAGTCTTCAAACTACTTACATCTACAAATCTTCTGCAAAAATTATGTGTCTTCTTCCTGCGATGTATTTATAATTTACTGCTCATAAAATGCTAAGGAGTGCACACTCCATGGAGGTTTCATTATTGTGGTATAGTAATACTTGCAAGATATATACAGTGACTAAAGATTAATTAATTACTTGATCCAAGCTAAGCCTGCATTGTTTCATCTCTAAATTGTAAAATTAATTAAAGATTACTTCATTTCTTCCTGTCATTTATTTATCATGTAAATTGAAATCGCTTGAAACTATCGTTATTGATTTCTCTGGAGGTGGTGTTTCAAACGAAGATCTTAAAAGTTTTAGTTGCTAGAATTTACAAGTCAATATATGTATATATAAAGACCGTAGATCATGATGAAATAGCCGGATCGAGAATTTGAATGTCTAAGGATATAGATCTAAACAATATGCTATTTTCGACTGTCCATTTTGCGTTTACTTGATGAATGAATAAAAATATTTAAAATACATGAATTTTAATTTTTAACTACTTGAAATAATGTAGATCAACTTCAATGAATGAATTTTGCAGTCGAATATTGTATGGCTGTATTTGAGTGAGAAAGATTAGGCCTCGAATCTTTCTGAAATCACAATTGTATATATATTTGTTTAAAAAAATAAGTCATAATATGATGCAAGAGGAATTTAAACCTCAGATCATCTACTCTACTGCAAAGAAATTTTATCACTTTATTACAGTGGTGCTTGATTTCAGTCAATATATATGAAGATCTTGGATAAAAGGGTAAATACTTAGACAAAGCCCCCACATTTTGACTTTAAGATCAAATAACATCTCTCCATATTTTTATGAATACAAAGTGATCATGATATTCACCAATGGTTTCAAAATTGACAGTTGATTCTATCACTCATGCTGATATAAACATAATAATCAAAAGCAAAATTGTGAATCACACCACTCAAGCAGTCAAAGCCTCTTAACTTTTCCCTGTTTCCTTCTTGTGTATGAACTTAGATTGGCATATGCTTAGTGCTTCCATCACACATGAGAAAATAAAGTTGATTGCATTCAATCCAAACTTTGATCAATGGTCAAAAAAAGCATGCCTTGACCAATGAAAAAAATACCTCTAATCTTTCAAACCAGCAAGTTGCATTAGGACCTGTTTGTTACGCTGAAAAGCAAATTTTGAAGTCTGATAAGAGGTGACACATCATTATTTTTGACGTTGATTGTTTGGTTGTCAAAACATGGGGAAAAATCATAATTATGTCCTGACTCACTTTTTGCTAATGTGGCGGGACTTTCGAGAAACCTGTTTCGACCCCCCACTTGAAACCGAGTGAGATCTGATAATGTGTCAAAATCCAACTTGAGTTGATGTGATGATAGGTTTCGGGGTTTTGGCTTTACCAGCCAAACACGCCCTTATAGTCTACCTCAGTTGACAACCACATAGCTATTTGCACTCACTGTGAAGAAAAAGGTCAACATCTGTTACAAAATTTTGGAAAATCTGCAGATAGAAATCAAGACTTAGAAACAGACATCATTACAATCTAAAATTGAAGGGGCTGCTACAATATGCATCAATGTTTGAATCTTTAATTATAATCAATTCAAGATCCATGTACTACCAAACAACTATGACAAGAAAGAGCATCATATTTCTCCCTTTGTTCTCTCTATGGCCCTGTTGATGCACACAGAGAACCAGAGTCAAATTAAACACTGAAAAGTATATTATTTCTTTATTTTTCAGAAATTTCTTGTCTGCTTCCCCCTCAAAGAGAGAATAATGCCCTACATCACCATCCATGAACCCAGCAACTTGACACTCAAAAGAAAAATCACTCCATTCCCGTATCAATATCTTCCACATGACAAAGATTTCAGATACATTGCACACTATCATCTGTATATTCAACCATAGCTCTCTAGTGACATCAACTCCCCCACAACAATCTCGAAATGCTCAAAAAAGTATGGACAATGGCAGCAGACTTCACACAGTCATGCACCCATGGTAGCCTCAAAGTTCGGTTCTTTGCTAACCTGGCTATTGGGGGATTCTTGACACATGGAGGGGTGGAATTCAATCGTCGAAGGGCCTTCCTTCGGGCTGGCAATGGTGGTTCTGCCTTCAGCGTTCACGCAGAGGCTTAGTGCTAGGAACCTAGTCGAGAGGCAAATCGCTGTGGAGGCGACGAAGAATTGAGGAAGACAGGTCTTTTACAGTAGAGGAGATTGCTGATCTTTTACAGTAGAGGGGATTGCTGAAAGCTAGAGGCTGGTCATGTCAGAGGAAATGGGTGAGGCTTTCAGGGCAAATGTTAGAGGGGCTAGAGATATATTTGGCAATCTGGAGATGCAAGACAAATGTCTTGATTATTTTGTGCAGTATCTATGGGATCATAAACAGAGGAAAGTTTTATCCAACACTGTGTAATTCTTTTCAATGCTTTGAAGTTTGAACAAGTGTAAGCAATGATGATAATACACATACAGAGTTTTTGGTGGTGGCTATTATTGTTAGATTTGGTTCTTTTGTGGGAAACAAACAGAGAAAGAACTAATAGACAGGACCAAGCAGACAAATTGGGTGTGAAAAGCCGGTGAAAATGCAACTAAGAGATGTTGAGACATATAGCGTAGTGAGAAGAACAGATGCAATATTTTGTTGAAATACCAAAGGAGAAGACAAGCAATCATAGAGTGAAATCAACTAAACAATAGGGAAACTAACACGCTGATTCTGTATGGACATCAGGAACATAGATTCACCTAAAATTATTACTGCAATTTTTTCCCCCCACCTCCTGAAGATTTGCTGAATATCAACTCCGCAGTCTGAGCAAATGTTCCAAAGACTCGCAATCCCAACACTGGATGTTCTTCAAGAAGAATTACCGCCAGGTTGGCTGTCGAACAAAAATAAACATTTGGTGCAGAAAAAAGAAACGCCACAAAAAAGAGAAAAAAAGAAGATAAAGATCTTAACCATTATACCTCTGTTCAATGTGTGGAGTAATATCAGACTGTTATCTTGATAATATAAGCCTGTTGAAAACTTCTCCAAGTATCTTGAATCATCTGATGCAAACATAACCAAGATATGAAGCTAATGTAAACATAACTAAGATATGAAGGAATTACCTGTGTGCGGCCACGACATCCATAGCTCAATGTACTTCAACTGACAAAGATTCAGTTCCAATTACCCTCAAGCCATCAGAAATTTCCCTTATTTTACTCAGCCATTGTGTGCATTGTTGTCTTCAATCAGCAAACTCATTGTTCATTGGCACCCACAGAGCTCTTCATGAAACATATCAAGAAACAATTAATGCATGCCTGATCCATCATTGAAACATAAAATTTCTATGCTTCTGCAAACCTAGATGACATATCAGCACATAAACGCATCCAAAATGAACAAATACGAGAATAACATTGAAATTACATGAATTAACACAGTATAGAGAAATAAGTTCCACAGTTTATTACTGCCCTCATATGCAAATTCAGAATAAGTTATTCTGACAGCACACTTTCATACAGCCCAGGAACAATACATAGAACAAGGTTCAATTAGAATCCTAAGATTGTGCAGCCATTGGCAACGCGACCTGATTACTCATCTCCGCCTCCACCAACTGAACCCTACCAGTTGCCAGACCAGTAGTCAGAGCCTCCACTTCCACCTTCAGTACATCTCGTCGATTACCGATATCTGCAATGTATCGGCTGGCACAGTAGACACCAACAGCTGTCACTGCCATCCCATATACATTTGTTGTGAGGAGCCGGAATGGTGTTGAAAGAACGGCTGCCAGAGGCCCACCAATGATTGATATAGCCTGGCCGCTCTGCCCAACAACTCCCTGTTCGGCCACCAGAAGACCCGTCTTGCAGTAGATGGCGAAATCCTCACAGTTGTTCTTGAACACATTGTAGCATCGGAAGCCATTGCTGAGCAAATAGTTGGCCCGCTTTACCACAGTGTCATCTGGATCAGAGACTGCAAGTGTGCACGTGCCTCCTCGAGCCTTTGCCAGAAAGAGAGCAGGTGTGACAGCATACTCAAAGCGATAAAGGACTCCACCACCGAGGAAACAGTCAAGACAAGAGGATACTACTCCATGAGAATCAGAAAGTTGGGTGTTGCACTTTGGACAGGGGGTTTCGCTTCGTTTTGGGGCAGAGCTTACAAGGATAATATCTAACACAGTGCCTGTACCCACTTCTTGTCCTCGACCTCGGGTGAAATGGATGACTTTGTCATCGCCTACAAATATTCCTGTTGCATGAGGACAGAAATGCTGACATATATTTCTTGCGAATTTGAGAAGTATAATGTAGCATTAACAGAGAAGAACAGACTTGCAAAGAATGAAGCATTAAAAGAGGAGCAACTTGCAAGTGGATTAAAGACATTCAAACAATACACTAAACGTTATAAAGAAAATTAAAGAAAGAAAGAAATAATAGGTACCCAAGATGATATTAGGAACTGTAGCGATAAGCAAAACCTCTTCATTATCTTGGCCATCTTTTGCCCAGGTCACGATCACGAAACACTACATTTCTATCTGAACCATAACAAACTATGGTTCTTCTTTTGTGTACATGTGCAAAATAACAAAGTTGTTCCTTAAGGGCTGTTTGGATGCCCGGAAGTGGGTTGAAGGAAGGAAGTGAGAAGTAGGATTCTTTTTCTTTTGAAAAATGAGAATTTATGTTTTTTTCCTGTGTTTGGATGGCAGTTGAGAAGTGTAATTGAAAAAGTGTAAAGTCTTTTCCGGTGTTTGATTGGTAATGTGGAAGTGAAAGCGAAAAATTGACCAAAAAATTGACCGCAAATTTATATCAAAATAAATATTAATTATGAAAAAATGGACTGTAATTAGACTGCATGTGAGATTTACATGACCACAAAATTAACTATTTTGAGTTATAACTTATTATCAATGAGATTTACATGACCACAAAATTACCTGCAGCACCCTGAAAGCGAGGAAATAGTTGTGTAAAAGAGAAGTGTAAAGGGAAAAAGAAAAAATGAAAAGTTTTTCTCATTTTCCTTTTCCGATATTTGGATGGACAACGGAAGTGGGAATGAGTTTTCCCACTTCTGCACCCCCCCCCCCCCCCCAACCAAAAAAAAAAAAAAAAACAAACAGCCCCTAAGGGAAAACAAAGGAGTACGGTTATTATTATTATTATTATTATTTCTTATTTTTCTTGTTGTTAGCGGAGAGGAGCGAAGACATCAATTACAAATATGAACAGAAGGTAACTTATCAAAACGGATGAAAGACAGCCGCACCTAGATTGAAGTAAAGACAGAAATGTACATCACGTGCCATGGAACTTCATGTATCCCTCCATAAAAGATTAATTGGTTTAAAATGCGAAGAACAAAGTATATTTATGAAAATCACCAGCTGTCTGTATAATCCATTGCAGACAAACAATTTACAAAACCATAAAAATCAGCATAAAACATAAGAAAAATATTTCAGCTTCGAAGCCAATCAAAAAGCTTCATTAGGAGGAAACATCAAAAGACTCAAAAACAATCTACACGAGAGAAGGGGGGGGGGGGGGGGTGGAGTTATGGGAAGGAGGAGGTTATAATTTAAGATTTTGACATGTTTCAATCAGCGACTAATTGACCAACTAACAAGCAAAGTCTACCAAAACCACCAGCAACACCACACCCTAGGCAACTAATGCAAGAACCTCGAGTCAGGATATTGCTCAAACATGTCCGACACACTTGAGAAATCAAATATAACCATAATACTCCATATTCACAAGGTTTTGAGAGTAATGGTGACACTGACATCCCGTTTGCATTCCCATCTTGCTATCCACCCAAGGGAAATTCACACAGTAGATGATTGGCCAATTCCTTAAGCTGCTGCATTTGGTAGATGCTGAAGTGATCAAAATTGTATAACCAAAATTCTTCACGTAAATCCTTTTCATAAGATATTCTCCTATTTGAAAAGGAATGTGCATGTCCATATTTCATGATATCACTCATAAAGAAGAAGATGAAGAAGACGATGATAATGATGATGGATATGAGAAGTAAAAGAAGAAAATGCAACAAAAAGAATAGGAAAAACCACAAACAACACAAAAGGAAAAAAAACATAGCTCAACAAAGAATCATACAAGAATAAATAAATAGAGGGAGAAGCTGGAATTAAGAGAAGAAAAGTGGTGACAGTTTCATAGAAAATGAACATGTATTTTGGTTATCCTTGGAGAATAATTGTTAGAAGGCTATTGGCTGGAGAAGACTGCGGGGGGAGAAAGAGGGGGGGGGGGGGGGGGCATGGCAGAAAATGAAATATTTCAGTGGCATAAGAGCGAGGAGAAGCTTTTTAAAATCATTTATCAAGGTAGATATCAATGAATAACTCAGAATCAGGAGTGATGGACAGGAAGCAATAGTAGCTCGTGTGGTGACTATGGTCTTATTTACGTGGAAGTGTGTTATGAAACTTAATTCATTAAGGTTATTTTCATTGTAAATTTATAACATTAAGGTTATGTTTATTATAAATGTATATCATCTATTCATGTACGTCTTAAAAGTAAAGGTGCATAGCCATGGAAGAAATCTAGAAGGATTATTTAATGTAGGGCTATTAGCTTATAGAAACAAGATTTGGGACTTATGTTGATGGATATAATAAAGGATATAGAGGGTGACGTTGATGTCCAGATTTAGAATAGTGCAAATTGTGGAAAGAGAGAATGAAAGAAGGCCAAAAGGGTCTCCACAAGGCACACTTTTCAACTCACTCTAATATTTCTTTGAACTTAAGCCTTTATATTGGCTGTTACACAGTAAAAACTGAACATAGTCATTGCTGACTCATTTAGAACCCAAAGTAGTACTAACCCAAAGTAGTACAAAACTCAACTACTTGATGAATTAAGATCTAACTAACCTGATCTCAACATAAATAAAAGACTCTGAATAAACTGATAATTAACCACTCTTTGTTAACAGCAAGAATGGATGTGTGAACCAGTGTTCTAAATATCCCCGATATAACCCGATATTGCGTTTACGGCACCTAGCTGCAATGATTTGGCATATCCAAACCGATATAGCGATTTTCACCCAAAATCGCCGATAAATTGGCATGGACCCGATATATCGGCCGCAATTTCGGCGATTTGGACCCGATATAGCGTTTTACACTCAATTTCTAGGTTAGGTATTTGGGTAATTCGAGCGATGTGTGACAATGTGGCATTTGTGAAGATTCTACACTTGGATAGTGATTATGCATTTATAAGCTTAATGCAAGTTATCGAGTTAAGTATATCTTAAACATATAAGTATGATGTTTTATGTAGCTTTATATAATTTATGCATATATTGTCTTATTGAGATGCAATTTAAGACAAGAAGATATGTATATTTACAGTCCGATTTTGACATCCGATTTTTGAAAATATCCCTGATATGTCCCCGATATATCCCCATCCCCGATAAATTTTCCCGGCCGATGTAGCCGCTGTGGCCGCCATTTAGAACACTGGTGTGAACAGATAGCACTTTCTGTCAAAGGCCAAGCAGCTCAGTTGCCGAGTAAAAGGGGATAAATGCTAATGATCATGTACATACCATCTGTCATAACATTGTTTGATGTCACATAATAGATCACCTTAATAATAGATTTATCATAGTCATTACAAATTTACAAATATAAAGATAATAACAGCAAACCATAGTACTATATTTTATTTCTGGATGAAGATAGAAACGTGATCTAAGATTTATCATAGTCCTTACAAATTTAGAAATATAAAGATAACAATACCAAAGCATAGTACTATATTGTACTATATCTAGATGAATGTAGAAAAGTGATCTACAGAAAGCAAATACAGTCATAATCTGAATCCAAAAATATCTCTCCCATGTTATGTTTCAAAACATAGTCAAATACATGCGTCCAAAAATATAACTTTGTACCCGCACATTCTTCAAATATGAGACGAGACGTGGTAAATAATCATATATAGAAAAATTGACTTCATACAAAGTCAACAAGCTCAAAAAACACAACTTGTGGAACAAATTAGGAAAGCAATTTGATTCATTATGATAACCAGAAATAGATGAAGTAAAACACAATTACTTAAATGCAAAGCTAAAATCTAAAGCATCCACTCACATAGTTACGAATCCATTAAGCATGCAACAGTCCATGAAGGCCAATGAATAGTAATTTTGGTTTAGCAAAGAAAGAATTGGCATAAGTTTCTCTATATCTATATGCGACTCCAACCTTAACATAATAATGATAGATATGGGACTATAAAACGATCAAAGCAGACAAGAATTGATTAGTTAACAAGATGCATATGCCATGTAAGTTGACCTACCTATCGATCAATTATCTATATAAGAATAAGACAATAAATTATATCTTCTAATTTGTAACCTCTCCTACTATAGATAGTGTAAACTCTTGGGGTCTACAATTCTCAATTCAATTTGGTATCAAGTTTGTTGCACAGCCTCTTAAACAAATATTAAAATTTTTAAGATTCCATTGGAACAGTTTACTGTATTGCCTTGGAGAAGTGAGTCATAATACTATTAAAATTGTTTCAATGAAATAAGTTCCCCTGTCGTCTAAGTTGTAGTATAGCTCCAATACAATTATCAAACATTCGAGCTCTCCTTCAGCTAATCAATACTTTCACTAAACAAATAAATAATAGTTTTATCGTGATAAAAATCAACAAGTCTCTCCTACAATTCGATCCTTCATGCCCATTAATCCAACCATTGACCCAATGAATTTGGAACTTGATGCCAACCCAAAAAAAAGGAAAACAAGAATCAGTCAACATATGGTCGCATTACTATTGCGTTTAAAAGCCTATAGACTATGGTGGGTAGAAAAATTCATACATACAAGAACCAAAATTCACACAAAAAAAAAAAAAAAAAAAAAATCCCCAAACCCAAAATCAAAACAATAAATAGGGGAGAAGAGAAGAGAACCATGATGGGCATAGACATAAGCAGTCCTCCATGAATAGATGTGATCCCCAGGCTTCAAACTCGACCTCGCAATCCTGTTGTCATTATTTAACACAAACCAACATAAAAAAACAAAACAAAACAAAACAAAACAAAACAAAACACCCGAATCAAAATCCGAGAAAATAACCTGTTGGAAAGGAGACCCATCTCTCTTCCTCCCTCCGATCTCGATTCCAAAGCTCAGGATAACGGAAAGAGAGAGAGAACACTGGAAAAAGGAAAAGGCAAGAAAAGAGACTGTTCTTTTATTTTGGGGGCTGACGGTTCACATTTCGTCTCCTCCTCCTCTCTCTCTCTCTCGCGCGTAGATTGTGCCGCTTACTGTGCAATCATTCGGATTTTGGGGGCGAATGACGGGTTGTATTCGGGTCGGATCCAGTATGTATTCATAGGATCTGAATGCGTATCCAAATCTGCGATCTAATTTACTTCAAGATCAAAACCCAACAATCTATTTGATGCTATATTTTTCTATAAATATGACAATTTTCATTAAAAATTAAAGGGTAATATTTTCTTTCTCAAGTTTCATATTATTTTTATTTTTTAAACATACTAGTAAAATGCATGTGCACCAAGTGTACATGAATATAGAATTCTTTTTTATTTCAGACTCTTTTTTTATCAATCTAACTTTTGTTATCAATTTCATAGTCATCGAATAAAATTGTGTAAGTGGTGTTTTATCAAATTTCGTAAAAATTCTAGTGAAAAACATAGTTATTATCAAATAAAATTACACTTAAAAAGGGGAAAAAAGACCAAGAAAGCAAAATATGAGAAAATGAAAATTTACTTTTCTCTTGAAATCTAATAAGTTTTACAATTAGAACATGATTAGAATAGAAAATTAAAGAAAAAACTTTCTTTTTTTTTTGTCAGTTTATCTATATATAGAAAATTAAAATTTTGAGTAGTAGTTAAATAAAAAAATTGAGAGAATATAAGAAATATGAGTAGTTTAAATTGAGATTCTTCTTGTCTCAATCATGATTTGGTTTGATTTAGAAATCTAATTTGATTTAGAAATCCTTTTTTTTACTTTTAATTAAGATTTTTTTTTATCAATTAACTGTATGAACTTGCGATAATAGTTCAATACACTAATTCTATTATGATCTTTTTTTCTTGAGGTTAAGCTGTAACTTTATTAAATAGAGCAATGATTACAGCTCAATATCCTAACGTCTCTTGACTAGACGAAGGAATAGAAGGATACGTTGACCAGGGAGTAAAACAGAACTTTGCTAGGTTGTACGCGGTTTGGATCGTCGAGCGTCTAGAGAACTCGAGAGGCACTCTTCTATTCTGTTGGAGGATCATAACAAATGTGAAGCTTTGAAATTATTTTTTAATCGAGTTTCTATTTTTCTCAGTCAAAAGTGAAAGTTTATTATGGCTAACGGTCTAAAATTGCTCTTGAAAATGTTATTAGTGCTTTTATAGATAGTAAAGTATATATCAGAGACACTCAAAGAACACAGTGACATTCAAAAAGAAAAAGAATATACCTTAGACTGAAATAAATATAGTAAATTTAAAAATACTCATTCGTTTGGATCTAATGTTAATATATTAGATCTAATTTCAAGATTCATAATATTACATAATAAACTATCGAACGCGATCTTGGCGATTTTAAGAATCCAAAACCCGAAATTTGGGGTGAGATCGGGTTATTAGGATATCGAACCCATTGTCAGCCCGAGTTGGGATCCGATCCAGGGGGGCAAGTATACGCCAGATTTCTCATCAACAAGCAAATGTGTGCGTGCAAATATTATTTACTTTTTTGTTTCCCCTACAAAATATAAAATAAAACTATTATTTAACTTCAGACGAGTGTGATAGCTGGTGGGGTTGGATATATTATTATATTTTGTCCCTTACTCTTTATCCTTAAGGACTAAGTTTTGATAGGATCCCTTGTCATGTCACGTTTTTCTCGTCTCCTTCTGTGCTGTATATGATTAGAGAATCCCATTCGGCGGTGACTCCTGTGCCCTTTCGTTTTTCTATTGGGGACCGCATTTTAGGTCGGTTTTTGCACAGGACGTGAAGGCACCGGACATTGCTTTTAGGCCATCTCCAACCCACGCCATTTTGGCGTGGGTTGGCTTGGCCAGAAATGGCGTGGGCTCCAACCCACGTCATTTCGTACCCGTAAAATGCCGGGTACTACAGTGCCGCGTCAGAAATGGCGCGGCACTTTAGCACCCGGCATTTTGCCGGGTGCCTTTTTTTTTATTTTTTAATGTTTTTTATTTAGTTTAGTTTTTAGTTTAGATTTTTTGTTTTAAGTTTAGATTTTTTAGGTTATGTTTAAGTTATTTTTGTTAATTTAAATTTTAGTTTTTTATATTTTTGTGTGTTTATTTAGTTTTTATATTTTATTTTTTTAATTATTTGGTTTTTAAATTTATAATTTTACTTTGTTTAATTCAATATATTTTATTAAGTTTTTTATTTTAAGTTTACATTTTATATTTTTTATTTAATTATAAATTGTCAAATTCACTAATTTGAAATTAAAAATTTTACCAGCTGAACCACGTATAATTTAATATTAAGATAATTATAACGGAACACAAATCACATAATTACTAATTAATATTTCATATTTCTTATAATTGAATAAGTAGAATTAAAAAATAATTTCTTAATTTCATAATAAAACTATTAATTAATTATTAAAGTTAAATATTAAATATTATATAAAATTATTAAAAAGTTAATACATTTTAAAAATTTTTATTATTACGCAATTTACTTAAATTATCACATAATATGTTGATAATTAAAATTTGATACAATAAAATATAATAATAATAATAAAATATGTAGAGAATATTCCATTTGGAGTGGAAAATGGAGTGATGGTTGGAGAGGTTTTTGTTGAACCCTCCATTTTGGAGTGGAAAATGGAGTGATGGTTGGAGAGTTTTTGTTGAACCCTCCATTTTGGAGTGAAAGTACACTCCAAAATGGAGGGGGTGGTTGGAGATGCCCTTATGACCGGGAGTGGGCCCCGCATCGAGTCCATCCTCAAAGTGACGAAGGCCCTAAAAATATTTCCAAGTGGGTTATTATTTTTTTAATAATTTTATTCATGATAAAATGTCTAAAAAATCATTCTTCTTCCGCTTTCCTTCCTCGTTTCACAGACCCCCCCTCCTCTTTCTCCCGGCACTCCCGGTGTCTCGAACCGCTTCATTTTGTACACTTGGCCTTATTTTGGGTTCATGTGGAGTCGCTAGAATATTTCAGGGAGTTCTTGAGTGTTTTAGGACATCATTGTAAATATCATGTAAAGAGAGATATTTTCATAAAAGATGTTAAAGGGAGATATTTATGTATTGATATTTATGTATGAATGTATGAAAGCTTTTAGATATTCTAGAAGTCTCCAAATCTAGAGAATTCCTTGTACAAGCCTTGCCTATAAATAGGGGTCAAGGATAATCATTTGTAACCAACAAAGTAAGCATGAGCAACACAAGCTTCCACTTCTTCTCTTAAGTGTTCTCTCTCTTGAGAGAGTGTGAGGGAGGAGTTGGTCGAGCTTAAGGAGAGGATCGACCAACATAATGTCGCATTAGCAACTCGGGGTATGATTTCACATCCCTTTATGTATAAAAATGTGCACAAACCTAAGCCTTATAAGGGGCCTCGGAATACTCGGGAGATTGATAACTTCCTTTGGAGTATGAAAGTCTACTTCAATGCTGCCGGATTTCGAGATGATGCCTCCAAGATTCAAGTTGTGCCTCTTTATCTTGAAGACATCGCTACATTATGGTGGCGTAGGCGATGTGAAGATATGAAAAAGGGCACATGTTCCATCAATACATCGGAAGAGTTCAAGACAGATCTTAAGCGACAATTCTATCTGGAGAATGTCAAGGACGAGCCCCGAGGTAAACTCCGACGCCTTACTCAGAAAGGTTCTATTCGTGATTATGTAAAAGAATTTTCAGAATTACTGCTAGAGATCCCCGACATGGGCGAGAAGGACTCTGTTTTCTCGTTCATGGATGGCCTCGCTGGGTGGGCCAAGGTGGAATTACAAAAGCGAGGGGTCCAAATCCTTGCCCAAGTCATGCAAGTGGCTAAGTCTCTTATCGAGTTCAAGAGGATAGAAGATTCATTCAAACCTAAAATTAAGAGAGTAAAGCCTACTAAAGGTGGGGAGAAAAGGAGAAACCATAAGCCGACATTTGAGAAGAGAAAGTTCCACAGCAACCACCAAAGGAGGAAGCGATCGTCCAAAGAAATTAGTATGCTACTTTTGTGGAGATCCCCATAAAGCCATGGACTGTCCCAAGAGGACTAATCTAGTTGCTCTTGTCCAAAGGGAAGAAGAGAAGCAACCGGAGGAGACTAGGCTCCACTCACTTCGTCTACTCAATGCTATCAAGGGTAAGGTGGATGAAAGGCCTTGAGGGCCAATATTCGTCGAGACAACCATTTTCGGTAAGACCTTCAAGGCCCTTCTAGATACTGGTACTTCTCATCTTCTAGTTTCAAGTGATATTGCTGACAAGTTGGGCCTTAAGATCTGTAAGGGAGGAGACACTATTAAGGCCATCAACTCCAGTCCTACTCCTATCGATGGCATAGCTCATAAGGTGGATGTGAGCATAGGGGAGTGGCATGGCCAGGAGAACCTGACAGTCGTGACCATGGATGACTTCGATGTGGTGCTTGGCTTAAAGTTTTTAGACAAGATGAAGGCCATATTGGTTCCCTATATCAACGCCATGTGCATCCTTGAGGGGAAGGCGTGCACAGTTCTGATCAAGCGGGAGAATGTGTCATTCAAAATGCTCTCGGCATTGCAAATATCCAAGGGAGTCTGACAACATGAGCTGACATTTCTTGCTACGTTAAGGTGGAGGAAGGCTCAAAGAAGGAGTGAACGTGCAGAAGGAGATCCGAGGCGTCTTGAAAGAGTACCAGGACATCATGCCGCCAAGCTGCCAAGCAAGCTTCCACATAGGAGAGAGGTGGACCACAAAATCGAGCTCGAGTCAAGAACTCGACCTCCAGCCTTGGGTCCCTATCGCATGGCGACACCATAATTGGAGGAACTTCGGAAGCAGCTGAAGGAGTTGTTGGATGCCAGATATATTCGTCTATCAAAGACTCCCTATGGTGCATCAGTGCTCTTCCAGAAGAAGCATGATGGTTCATTGTGGCTTTGCATTGACTACCGAGCGCTAAACAAGATCACAGTGAAAAACAAGTACCTTATTCCTTTAATAGCAGACTTGTTCAACAGGTTGGGTCAAGCAAGATTCTTCACTAAGCTTGACTTACACTCGGGTATTATCAAGTGCGGATTGCAGAAGGAGATGATTTGAAGACCGCATGCGGGATCAGGTGTGGATCATATGAGTTCCTAGTTTTACCGTTTGGTCTCTCCAATGCACCAGCCACATTTTGCACTCTTATGAATAAGGTGTTGGAGACTTTCTTGGACCATTTTGTGGTGGTCTATGTGGTGTGTAGTCAAATCATGGATGAGCATGTAGAGCACTTGAGGCAAGTGTTCGAGGCTCTCAGAAGCAATGAGCTCTATGTGAAAAAGGAGAAGTGCTCGTTCGCACGAGAGGAAGTGATGTTTCTCGGCCACATCATTGGAAGAAGAAAGATTAAGATGAATTAAGCCAAAATTCAGGCTATATTAGAGTGGGAACCTTCCACCAAGATGACGGAACTACGATCTTTCCTTAGCTTGGTAAACTAGAATTGGAGGTTCATTAAGAGCTATTCTGCGATAGCTGCTCCACTCACGGACATGCTGAAGAAGAATCGGGCTTGGGATTGGGGTTCAAAGTGCCAGGAGGCGTTGAGACCTTGATGAGAGCCGTGACAGAGGAACCAGTTCTCGCACTACCCGACTTCAGCAATCCATATGAAGTGTACACCGACGCGAGTGACTTCGCGATTGGAGGGGTGTTAATGCAAGAAGGATACCTTGTGATTTATGAGAATCGGAAGCTTAATGACACTGAGAGGCGATACACAGTACAAAAGAAGGAGATGACAGCCGTGGTTCACTGTCTTTGAGTATGGAGGCACTACCTACTTGGCTCGAGGTTCGTGGTGAAGACAGACAATGTGGCCACCAGCTACTTACAGACTCAAAAGAAGCTGTCTCCCAAACAGGCACGATGTGAAGACTTCCTAGCTGAGTTCGACTATGTGCTCGAGTACAAGCCAGGAAGAATCAACTTAGGACTAGATGCACTAAGTCGAAAGTCTGAGTTTGCCGCTATGCTGAGTTATCCTCGGAACTGCTTACTTGATCGCATCAAAGAAGGCTTGGCTCATGACCCTACGACTAAAAACATGATGGAGTATGCTAAGGAGGGCAGGACTCGGAGGTTATGGGTAAAAGGAGATCTAATTTATACGAAGGGGAGACAGTTGTACGTGTCGCTGTTCGAGAACCTAAGGAGGAGCTTCTCAAGGAGTGCCATGACTCCCAGTAGGCGGGACATCCAAGTGTGCACTGTACTTTAGCTCTTGCAAAAGAAAATTATTATTGGCCTCGCCATGAGGGATAATATTGATGCCTATGTGAAGACTTGTCTTGTGTGCCAACAAGACAAGACAGAATAAAGGGTACCAGCTAGATTGATGGAACCACTACCGATTCCAGAATGACCGCGAGAAAGCATCTCTATGGATTTCATCATGGACTTACCCAAGTGACCAGCATTATTATGGTGGTCGTCTACCGGTTCTCAAAGTATGGCATCTTCATTCTAGCCCCAGCCAAATGCCAGCAAAGACAGCAGCCCCATTATTCCTGAGGCATATGTTAAAGTATTGGGGTTTGTCTAAGACGATCGTGAGTGATCGAGATGGTCGCTTAACAGGCAGGTTCTGGACGGAGCTCTTTAAGCTCATGGGATTGGATTTGAACTTCTCCACTAGCTTCCACCCTCAAACGGATGGCCAGATGAGCGGGTGAATGGCTTGTTAGATGTCTACCTGAGGCACTATGTGAGTGCCAACCAACAGGATTGGGTGAAGCTTCTGGACATACCCCAATTCTCCTACAACCTACAAAGGAGTGAGTCTACTGGAAAGAGTCCATTCGAGATCGTTACTGAACAGCAGCCGCTCACTCCTAACTCCATTGCTTCAAGCTACAAGGAAAATAGCCCGGCTGCTTATAAATTTGCTAAGGGGGTGGCAAGACCAGAACGAGTTGGCGCGTTAATGTCTAAACAAGGCGACCAAGAGGATGAAGAAATGGGCTGACAAGAAGAGAAGGCATATGGAATATCAGGTTGTTGACCTGGCCTTATCAGGCTTTCTTCTTTGGATCGGCACAAGGGACTACGCAAGAGCTTGATAAGAAAGTACGAAGATTCCTATTGAGAAAAAAGTGGGAAATGTAGCCTATAGGGTACAACTTTCCCAATAGTGAAGTATTATCCGGTCTTTCATGTTAGCATGTTAAAGTCTTACCATACGAACATGGAAGATTCGGATCGTGGGAAATCCAGTCGAGCACTAATAGGAATTCGCATGGATTTCGACAAGGAAGCTGAGGAGATCATAGCAAACAGGATGATTCGTGAAGCGAACAACCATCCGAGGTTGGAATACTTTGTGAAGTAGAAGGGATTGCCTGATAGCGAGAGTAGTTAGGAACCGACACAAGCTCTTTAGCAGTTTGAGGACTTGATCGAGAAGTTCCTTCGGGAGAAGCTCAGCGATGAGGGCATCGGTTGGATAGGTGGGGGAGAATGTCACAAACCGCTCCATTTTGTTCACTTGGGCTCATTTTGGGTTCATCCTATGTGGTGGAGTTGCTAGAATACTTTAGAGAGTTCTAGAGTGTCCTATGGCATCATTGTAAATATCATGCAAAGCAGAATTTTTCATAGAGAAGATATTTAGGTAAGAATATATGAGAGCTTTTAGATATTCTATAAGCCTCCAAATCTAGAGAATTTCTTGTACAAGCCTTGCCTATAAATAGGGGTCAAGGATGCTCATTTGTAACTAATAAAGTAAGTATAAGCAATACAAGCTTCCACTTCTTCTCTTAACTATTCTCTCACTTGAGTGAGTGTGAGGGTTAGGCTGACTTAGCTTCACTTCTAAAGGAAATGAGTGAGCTAAGTGACGCGTGAGTTTCAGTGGTTCAAGGTCAAAAAAAAAAAAATCTGCCCATGACACTGGCACCCCTCCCCCTCCCCCTCCCCCTCCCCAGTCTTTCCCCCCGGCCTCCCCCTCCCCTACCCTCCCCCTCAGTTCAGTTACTCCAACCAAATAGAGATGTCTCTATTTGGCCGAAGTTGCCCGAACAGAGGGGGAGGAGAGGAAGGGGGAGGAGAGGGGGTGGCCGACGAGGGGGGAGAAGAGGAGGTGGCTGGGGAGGAGGGGGTTCACCGGCGAGGGGGGAGGCCAGGGGAAGAAGGTGTCGCCGGCGAGGGAGAGGCCGGGGTCCGCCGGCATGGGAGGAAAGAAGAAGAGGGTGTTTTGGGGTTTTATGAATATTTTGGGGTGCTATAATCAAATTTGGGGGTGCCCTAATCCATAGGGTGCCTTCCTCATTCTTGAGGGTGGCAATATCCGTTCCCTGTCTTTAGGCCTGCGCTCGAAAGAATTCATGAAGAAACTCTCTTCCATGAGCTCAGTGTCTTGGATGAGCTCGAAGAGAAAAAAAGAGCTCAGCTCCTAAACCTGAGATGGTTCAAATGTGGACAGTGTTGCTGCTTAAATTTCTTCATGCTGTCTTTGGGTTGAAGTGTTGGATCTAATAATTATTTCATACAAGATTCATGCATAAACTAAAAGCTTCTTTATTAAGATCAAAGGGAAGGAGGGTTTATGCATACTTGATTCCATCACGAATGGGATGCTAAAGTTGCACGATATCGAGGACACCGAAGTTGAGAGAGGGGATTCTTCTCTCCAGCCATCAAGTTCTCTTTTTGATCCTTAGAGGAGATGAGAGGCCTCCAAGAGAGATTAGGTCATAATAAATGGGTTGGTGATGGAGAGAGAATCCTACTCATGATATATAATATCAAGGAATCTTAGTTCAACTCATTATAAATCTAGATCCTTGATTGATAACATGAGTTTCACATGTGTAGATGAGTCTTACATCTTAATTTAAATACACTCATGGCTAAGTATAATTGAAACGTGTCTAGACCCAAACCCTTAGGCTTGATAAATTCTTTATTGGGTCCAATGACATAGGCTTATAGAGACGGGTGTACAAATTTAATTAGACTTGTGTAGACCCAAATTAATTTAGACACTAATCCAAATAAGTCTAACAATCTTCCACTTGGCCAAATAAGTCATACTGGAAAAATGTTACACATAAATTTATGGTACCAAAACTCTAACTGTCAACAAACCACATTTCAAAACAATCTGATCCATTAAGTGTCCTGTTATCGAACATGGTGATTGTTATCTTCTGTATAATCGAGGTAGGACTTCCACATCACAAGTTTCAGAACTCTTAACGACACAAATCAAATGTGAACGTGTGACATGAAAATATCCTTTGATCAAATAAAGTATAAAAGTATAATTCCAACTGGTTCTCACTTTATAACTCTGACGAGTCTAACCTTATAACTCCAACGAATCTAACTGTATGACTCCAATGAGTCTAATTGCTAATTCAACAAACTCCAATAAGCAAAAGTAGACTTTAAGAAAAGCACAACAAATATATATAAAGTGCACTTACAATAATGTCTGTTACAAAAAAGTATCCACTCTCACTAAACTAGGATATCATCATGAGTAGCCATCCCCATATAAGCAATATGTTCTAAGAAGATTTTAGGTGGAAGTCTTTTAATGAATGGATCTGTAATGTTAAAATAGTACTAATACTATTAATAGACACAATGTGATTCGAACTTTATCCTCGATGACAAGAAACTTGATATTGATATGCTTTAATTTTGTTGAACTCTTATCACTATTGCAGTAGAGCTTTATAGCTCTTATTGTCACAGTATAGCTGTAATGACCTCTCGACTAAGTTCACCATCTTCCTGTAATTAGGAAAATGTAACCTGAAGTGGACTTCCTATTATCGATACATCTAGCATAGTCTGAATCTGTGTATCCAGTCAGCTGCAAGTGATCAGATTTTATGTAGTCTTTTGTAGATATCGCATTGCCTTCTTGGCAGTCTTCCAGTGATCAATCCCAGATTGATCAAGTATTTGCTAAGTTTCTCAATGGTATATGCTGTATTTGTAAATCACTTGATAAGGGGTGAATAGGTGATGGCTATACTAAATGACAAATAATGCGGAATAAAAATTTACTTGCTAGCAACCTAGCAAATGCTAATCACTGAAAAACACCTAGAGGGGGGTGAATAGGTGTAAATGCTAATCTAGAAACTAAATGCGTTAAATGCGGAAGCTTAAACAAATTTTGCACTCACACTTAATATAACCAACAAGTGTAGCCGAATTCCCCGTGAAGGGCTCTGAACTAACTCCTCTTGATTCCCCTAAATATGGGTTGAGGTGCTATATGAAGCTCTTGTGGTTAAGTATAAGTGAGGCACACACAAGCAATCCAAGCATATAATGAATAAGCAATATGAATCAATGCAAGGACAACACAAGTAAATAGATATGAATGATATGGCAATATGAATAATGCAATGCACAAATATAAGAGAGAGGGTTAAGAGACAATGGATCAAACGCAAACACAAAGATATGTTCCGAGGTTCGAGCCCCTAGCTCTACGTCCCCGCCTTCACTGAGAAGGATTTCTAATCCACTAAAGGAGTACCGAACTCCTCTCTCACCTTACAATGCCATCGAGGCAATATAACTACAATCCACCTCTACCAAAGAGGGATAAGGCCCGTAGCCAATACAATCACAATCACCTCTACCGAAGAGGGATCCAAACACCACTCCGATCAACCTCTACCAAAGAGGGATACACAAATAAAGGAGGGTTTACAACTAGTGGTTTCTTTCAACCACAAACAATCTCTCTTTTTCACAAAACAAGATCCTAATAGAATAGGATAGAAGATAAGCTTAAGTGTGGAAAAACAAAGTGTTTTGATCAAAGAAAATCTCTTGGGAAAATACCAAATTGATATAGAAATTAAGAACAAGAAACTAATTCCCAAAACCTATTTTCTTTGAAAATGACAAAACACTTTAAAACAAATAAGATGGATCTTTTGGCACTTAAAACTCTTTTGAAAACTTGTAAAAACACTTCAGAAAAGTAGGAATTTTTGCTCTTTAAAATCTTAGCCAAAATCCTAAAGAAATGGGGTTTATATAGGCCAAACAGAAAACTAGCCGTTAGGCTGATCTGGCAGCCTGACAGGCTTGCGGTCGACCGCCCGGTCGACCGCCAACGGTCAGAAATATGACCGTTGGGGCATCCGTCGACCGCCCAGATACAGAGAGCAAAGCTCTTTGGTCCGGTCGACCACTCGGTCGGCCGGCCCACTGTACTGCCAGACGTGCACAGCTCTGTGCACGTCGGTCGACTGCAAGGTCGACCGGCCCTTGGTACGGTCGACCGTGCGGTCGGCCGACCTGGCCTGTCAGCCACTGTTCTGGGTCAGAAAAACACTTATTAAAAATATTTTAATAAATCTAATAAAACATAAAAATACCCAAAAATAGTTTTATCATTTTGCATTGATATATAAACTTGTGATAAACATTTTAACTCAAATATCAAGCATATGAAACCATTTTTGTGTTTTAACATTTTTACCAAAAAACAAAACATGTATTTTATCAAACTTGGATTTTTCAATACATGAATAGAAAAGTCAAAATAAGTTTGTATAAAAGTTTAAGCATGCATGTATAGAAAGAATACATCTACTATACATATGTTTATTTAAACTTGTTTTGATCAATCTATTCATGAAAACAAATATCGGTTAAACTAAAAACCGAAAAACCAATATCCAAACATAAAAACGTGTGTGTTGTGCACTTGAGCATATCAACTATCTTATCTTTACACATGGATCTAAAACACACTAAACTATGGATACCTAAGTCTTCTTGACGATCTTCATCTTCAAGTCGACCCAATCCAAAAACGCCGTGATCCATGAGCTAGGCTATGTAAGATCTTGATGCTCGGGCTCTGGAATCACCAAGTGAAGGCTTCCAAACTCCTCTTTTTGAAGCAATCACCAACTAATATCTTGTTACATGATCTGAAACTAAAATC
This sequence comes from Agave tequilana, assembly GCA_038442645.1. Classification (NCBI taxonomy): domain Eukaryota; kingdom Viridiplantae; phylum Streptophyta; class Magnoliopsida; order Asparagales; family Asparagaceae; genus Agave; species Agave tequilana. The sequence continues at coordinate 206,783 of JAVJIF010002537.1, read as the reverse complement.
ACAAGATTATTAGTAAACATAACTACATGAGTTAATCATCATGAAAACTAGAGAGGAAGGTCCCGGGCCAACAATCTCCCCTTTTTTGATGATGACAAAACTTATGGAGTTATATATGCATGGATTAAAGTTAAGCTTCAAAGAAGCTCCCCCTTAACTCATGCATAAACAAATAAACATAATGAATACGCAATGAAAGCTCTTAAACATGAATGCATAGATATGCATAAACAATAAAAGGCTCTAGATACCATGAAATGTTCAAAAACAAAACATGCTCTAGATACCAATTAAAATTAAACTAAATTAAACTTAATATATGCAAAACATAAATATGCATATATCAAACTCAAAATCTTTCTCCCCCTTTTTGTCAATCATCAATAAAGGGGTAAAAAAAATCAAAACAAAATCTTCTCCCCTTTTTAATACAAAGAAACAATCATCAATAAGGGGTAAAAGCAAAACCAAATCAATAAATTTTTCTCCCCTTTTTTTTTGTTTGACAATGAATCAATAAAGGTTAATAAAAACAATATTCTCCCCCTTTTTGTCTAAAACAAAAACAAAAACCAAATAGGGGTGACAATCAATTAAGGTACCAATTAAAAATATGTCAAAGTAGCATCTTGATACCAATTGAAAGTAAACATAGATCAACAAATAAATGGTATATGCTATATACATTCATGAAGAGGAAGATGTGAAGCTTCCTTACATAGATACATTACATGAAGGAGGGATGACAAACCCTAATTCATATAACGTACACTATGCAATGCATAAGAGGAGATGTGAAGCCCCCCCTACACACGTGTATCACATAAAAAGAAGTTGTCAAGCTCTTCAATACAAGATACACTCATCATGAATCTATATGTAGAAGAGATGTTAAGCTCTCCTTGCATATATGCAATACAAATCAAAACTTTTGTATTTTCTTTAAACAAAAATTTGAATTTTCTCAATTTGAAAATCGAATTTCCTCAATAAAACAAATTTGATACCAATTAAAAGTATTATTCTTTTTCAACATATGATACCAAATTGAAATTATTATTTTCTATTCATAAAGTAAGGGAGTGGAAAGGTAAACCAAATACCAATTGAAATACAAAAATAATTTTCTCCCCCTTTATGAAATACCAACTAAAACAATGCGTAGGCTTGAAATGAGATACCAATTGAAAAGCAATTGAAAACTAATCAATTGAAACAAAATTGAAACTCAAGCTTAGCATAAACAAGATATATATATGTATGAAAAAAATAGATACCAATTGAAATTGATATTCTTGGAATTGAAAGCATACATACATACAAACATATATGAGTATACAAGAAAGGTCAAAATTGATACCAATTGAAAGAATTTCAATGATACCAATTGAAACAACAATAATGATCAAGTGTATACATCATATAACTAACCACCCAACACGTGCTTATGTTTAAAAGATTTTTAATGTAAAGCATACACAAGGCATGGTCTCCCAACCAACTGCCCATGGATGGTAGGGGTTTTCAAAAATAGGTTTAGAAAATAAAGTATGTTTGAAAAACTCTACCATATCGAAGAATCCCGCAACTAGTTAAATGAAAAACTTGTAAACTAGTACGAAATCCTTCAAGTAAGGAATAAAATAAAATTATTTTTCATGAAAATATGAAATTCACAAAATAGTCAACACTCATAATCAATTAAGCATAAATATGACTCATGAAAATAAACACATGAGTAAACAATAAATGTGAGTGTACAAATACAATGTGAAGATCATAATCATGAAAGATGGACATTAAGCTCAATATTCTTTGAAATATGAAAACATGAAGATCATCAAACTTATTTAATCTTCAAGGTATATGTATGTCTTATACAAACTAAGGTATACATACATATCCAAACACAACGAGTCCACAAAAATATATGCATGAAGGCACGTGGCTCAAAAGGATGTATATGTATAGACAATAGTTTGGATAAAATAGACATATACATGAAGTTAAACATAAACACAAAAACAAATCCAAAAATGGGAATACAAGTTTAAAATGCATGGATCATCAAACTAGACTATACTAGCACATCTAATGGGTTCAAATAAGCATTCAAGCTCAAACATATATAGATTTATTTGTGGCCCACTATATGTACAAATATATACCTAGTCTTAATGAAAACTAACATCTAAACATGTAATCAAATCATGAAGCATAAAACAAATCATAAATCAACATGATAAACATAAACATGATTATTATGTAAATCCATATGTTATTAAACCTATGATAAACATGATAGTTAAACAAATGTGAGAATACAAAATAATAGACCATATTAAACATGGGTGTCTCAAAATGCTATACATGTATGTCAAGAGTCTAATAATCATGGCATTAACATAATAATCTAAAAATAACAAAAACATGCTATAAATAATGATCATGAAAAGCATGCAAATATAAACGGGAGTTAGAGATCGATACCAAAACCGATGAAGGCACCTCTCCAAGTCTCCAAAACATGGTGGTCCTCTCCACCAAACTTCCCTTGAAAGTGATGCATCCAAATAGTGATCTTTAGGCATGGAACGCATCCACTCCAAGGTACGGCTACTCTCACGTCATGTGAGAGCCCACACCTACATCAAACATAAGAGGGGTGGTCTTTGTACCCACAACTTTTTGGGTCCATGGGGCTTAGTACCTTCTCTAAGCCAAACAAACTTATTTGCTAAATTACAATCATGTATACGATCAAAACAAAATTTAGTAAGGTGGCCCTTACGTCCACAATGTGTACAAGTGTACACATGAGCATACAAGTTATGATGGTGTCCGTGAGGAGCATGTGTATGTCGTGGGGGGTGTGCATGCATAATAGATGGAACTTGTTTCTTTCGAAATAAAGATTCCAATCGTGTATGGTTCATGGCACATTGGCTCATAGTGGAGCCCAAACAATCTACTTTCTTCTTAAGCATGGATATATCATTATCAATTAAAGAAGAGGTGGCACATGCAATAGGTGAAGTGTGTGATACTACCCTAGCATGGCAAGCATGTGCATCAATCTTATTTTGTAAAACTTCATTTTTCTTTAAACAAACATTTAAATCATTTGAAATAGAAATAATTTTACTTTTCAAAGCAACATTCTCTTTTAAAACAAAATCAATTTTTGAAGACAAGTTTTCATTTTTCTTTAAAATAACATGGCAATCATTTTTAGATTTTAAAAAATTATTTTCTTTTAGGGCAAGGTTTAGTTGAGATTTCAATGAATCCCTTTCATTAGAAATCTCCACCTTCTCTTGCAAAGCCATATTAAGTCTAGAGAACAAATCTTTATTATCATTGTTAAGGCCTACACTTTTCTTTTTCAAAATTTTATATTTTTCAATTAGTTTTTCACACACAATAGAAAGTTCTTCATTTAAAGCATGTGCATCAACATAATCATTTGAAGAACTAGCATCATCATCAACATCTAAGTGGGTTTCCGAGTGTAACTCAAGGGAGTCATTCCCTTGGATCATATAGCATTGTTGTGGCTCGGATTCATCTCCACTAGATTCCTCCTCTGGTTGAATTTGCAATTGAAGCTTGGAGGTGGTGGTGGTTGTCAAAATGTTCCATGCTGCAAAGGCGAAAATAATGTTAGAAACACGCATAAGATAATCTTTAGGAAGTGTGCTTCTTATGGCCTCAAGGGCTTGTGCATTGGCCCCTACATGCTTGCTATCACTAAGGTAGGATTCCTTTATAATGGCAAGGTGAACCTTATATCCTAGGGTTTGTAGGTAAATGGACATCTTAGTCTTCCAAACAATGATGTTGGAAGGGTCAAACATAGGTGGGGTCATGAAGTCCATGGGTCCAAACTAAATGTGTGCAAACAAGCAAATGCAAATGTAGATTAGCAAACAAGGATCTCACTCCTAGGTTGTTAACCTAAGTATCAGGAGTGTAGGCTCTGATACCAATTGAAAAACACCTAGAGGGGGGTGAATAGGTGTAAATGCTAATCTAGAAACTAAATGCGCTAAATGCTGAAGCTTAAACAAATTTTGCAATCACACTTAATACAACCAACAAGTGTAGCCGAATTCCCCGTGAAGGGCTCTGGACTAACTCCTCTTGATTCCCCTAAATATGGGTTGAGGTGCTATATGAAGCTCTTGTGGTTAAGTATAAGTAAGGCACACACAAGCAATCCAAGCATATAATGAATAAGCAATATGAATCAATGCAAGGATAACACAAGCAAATAGATATGAATGATATGAATGATATGGCAATATGAATAATGCAATGCACAAATATAAGAGAGAGGGTTAAGAGACAATGGATCAAACGCAAACACAAGGATATGTTCCGAGGTTCGAGCCCCTAGCTCTACGTCCCCGCCTTCACCGAGAAGGATTTCTAATCCACTAAAGGTGTACCGAACTCCTCTCTCAACCTTACAATGCCATCGAGGCAATACAACCACAATCCACCTCTACCGAAGAGGGATAAGGCCCGTAGCCAATACAATCACAATCACCTCTACCGAAGAGGGATCCAAACACCACTCCAATCAACCTCTACCAAAGAGGAATACACAAATAAAGGAGGTTTACAATTAGTGGTTTCTTTCAATCACAAACAATCTCTCTTTTCCACAAAACAAGATCCTAATAGAATAGGATAGAAAATAAGCTCAAGTGTGGAAAAACAAAGTGTTTGATCAAAGAAAATCTCTTGGAAAATACAAATTGATATAGAAATTAAGAACAAGAAACTAATGCCCAAAAACCTATTTTCTTTGAAAATGACAAAACACTTTAAAACAAATAAGATGGATCTTTTGGCACTTAAAACTCTTTTGAAAACTTGTAAAAACACTTCAGAAAAGTAAGAATTTTTGTTCTTTAAAATCTTAGCCAAAATCCCAAAGAAATGGGGTTTATATAGGCCAAACAGAAAACTAGCCGTTAGGCTGATCTGGCATCCTGACAGGCTTGCGGTCGACCGCCCGGTCGACCGCAACGGTCAGAAATATGACCGTTGGGGCATCCGGTCGACCGCCCAGATACAGAGAGCAAAGCTCTCTGGTCCGGTCGACCGCTCGGTCGGCCGGCCCACTGTGCTGCCAGACGTGCACAGCTCTGTGCACGTCGGTCGACCGCAAGGTCGACCGGCCCTTGGTACGGTCGACCGTGCGGTCGGCCGACCTGGCCTATCAGCCACTGTTCTGGGTCAGAAAAACACTTGTTAAAAATATTTTAATAAATCTAATAAAACTTATAAAAATTCTCAAAAATAGTTTTATTATTTTGCATTGATATATAAACTTGTGATAAACATTTTAACTCAAATATCAAGCATATGAAACCATTTTTGTGTTTTAACATTTTTACCAAAACCAAAATATGTATTTTATCAAACTTGGATTTTTCAATACATGAATAGGAAAGTCAAAATAAGTTTGTATAAAAAGTTTAAGCATGCATGTATAGAAAGAATACATCTACTATACATATGTTTATTTAAACTTGTTTTGATCAATCTATTCATGAAAACAAATATCGGTTAAACTAAAAACCGAAAAACCAATATCCAAATATAAAAACGTGTGTGTTGTGCACTTGAGCATATCAACTAATCTTATCTTTACACATGGATCTAAAACACACTAAACTATGGATACCTAAGTCTTCTTGACGATCTTCATCTTCAAGTCGACCCGATCCAAAAACGCCGTGATCCACGAGCTAGGCTATGTAAGATCTTGATGCTCGGGCCCTGGAATCACCAAGTGAAGGCTTCCAAACTCCTCTTTTTGAAGCAATCACCAACTAATATCTTGTTACATGATCTGAAACTAAAATCACAAGATTATTAGTAAACATAACTACATGAGTTAATCATCATCAAAACTAGAGAGGAAGGCCTCCGGGCCAGCAATCACAACACAAGAAATACTTGCAAATCAATAAACAATATAAGTGTGTAAGTAAGTAAAGAGAGAGTAGAGTGAAGAGAGAAAGAGTAAGCAATCACAGATACGATGATATGTTCTGAGGTTCGATCTACTGATCTACGTCCCTGCCTTCAACACCATGAAGGATTTCACCTATGATCAATCTCACTAGATCGTCAACCGTTACAAGTTCTCACTAGAACTCAATGACTCACAAATCCTCTCTCGCGGTGCCGTAACACCAACACGGAACTCACTAGCTCACTTGAGGCCGCAACCTCTACAACTTCACTATAGAAGTAAATCAGTGATCTTCTCTTGATCACAAAAGGATCACAAGTACAATTCTATAACCAAAATGAGAGGTGAAACTCTTCGGGATTGTGTAGTGGAAATGGCTTGTAAAGATGTAGAAGGAAGGTTCAAGCTAAGAAATCAAGAATATAAAATTTTGGCTCAAAAGATAACTTTTAAGAAAAAGCTAAAACTTAACTAAATCTTTTTGTAAACTTGTAAATCTTTATCAAACTTCTTAAATCTTGCTGTTGGGTTTTTCTATAGTCTCACTATTTATAGGGGATGAAAACACAAGAAAACCCAAAAGAGTCGTTGGAAAAGACCCAGAAAAAGACAAACTGAACTATAGCTTTTGGGAAAAAAAATCAGAAGGAAATCTTTCTGGCCGGTCGACCGTAACAGTCAGATTTTCAACCATTGGGGATAGCGGTCGACCGGTTAGTCGATCATTTTTCCCAACAGAGAGCAAAGCTCTCTGTTGGTCGAGTAGGGCGGTCGACCGGACCCAACCGAGAGCAAAGCTCTTGCAGTCGTCGATCGCACAGTCGACCGAAGTGCACACAATGCACTTTGGTGCATGTCGGTCGACCGCTCGATCGACTGACAGAGCAATTCTGCTCTACCTACGGTCTGCCGACCTTGGGCCAAAAACTTGTTATGGAAATCCTTTTGAAACCAATCTTTTTCTGACAAAATAAACTTTGATCTTTAAACACAAAATAGAGTTTTAGGGACTTGATAGAACCAGTGTGTGATCATGGATCAACACAAAACAAATTAGAACTATATTTTGTAAAAACACTTTTCTAAATCGAAAACCGATTTTTCTGAAACTCCTTTTTTCGAAACTGATCTTGAAAACGAAAAAGATAAATGTTTTGAACTCTTTTTAAAACACTTTAGGAATGTGAAAGATGTGTGTGTCAATACCAACAGAGTTATCAACCTATATCATCTTGATTTTAACAAGCGACTATAAATCCTATCTAAAATACAAAAAGTAAAATACAAATCTTGATATAGTGTTCTTTTGCAAACTTGATACTTGAGCTCTTCTATGTACTTAGACTCTAGAATCTACATCTTCTTGGCTTCCAAACGTGTGAGTTTTGTGATAGAGCCGAAATGCAATAAAGAGTTAACCTGAAACATTGTTAAACAAAATTGTTAAAAATATAACTACATATGTTATGTTATCATCAAAACTAGGGCTAATGGCCTTTGGGCCAACAGTGTCTGGAAGGGTACAAACTTGAGCATTCATCAGACTTCCAACAGCCGATGCATATGGAATATCTTTCATTTGCTCTTTCTTTAGGTGGTTCTTGGGACATTGGAGTAGACTTAACTTATCTCCCATAGAGCAATTCTTCATATCACATCTATTTAGCATCTTATTCATATAAGTCTTTTGTGATAAATCTAATATTCCACGTGTCCTGACGTTGATCTGGATGCCTGCCACAAAAGAAATGTCTTCAATATTTTTTATCTCAAAATTCTTTGAGAGAAAACTTTTGGTCTCAAGTAAAAGAGTCATATCGTTATTTGCTAGTAGAATGTCATCCACAAGTAGCACAAGAATATAAGTCAATTCTGTTAGAATTTATGGTAAATATATTCATCATCTACATTCTCCTTAAAACTAAAATCGGATATTACTTGATTAAATTTCAAATACCATTGACGGGATGCTTGCTTGAGACTATAAATGATTTTTTTTAACTTACAAACCAAATATTATGAACTTTTAGCTTCAAAATTATCTGGTTGCACCATATAGATTTGTTTCTCAATGTCTTCATTAAGGAAGACAGTTTTATTATTCATTTGGTGTAACTCTAGGTTGAAGTGGGCCAATAGTGCCATGATAATTCTAAAAGAATCCTTCATGAAAAATACGGAGAAAGTCTCTTTATAGTTAATGCTCTCTATTTGAGTGAATCCCTTTGTGACAAGACGTGCCTTATACCTTTCGACATTGACTTTTGAATCCTGCTTGGTTTTGAACATTCATTTACAACCAATAGGTTTCTTTTTTTTAGGCAACTCTACTAAATCCCAAACATTACTGTTCTTCATAGATTTTAACTCATTTTTCAGACATTTGACCACTTAGTGGAGTGAATGCTGAGTTTGGCCTCATTCAAGAAAGTGGGGTCATCCTCTAACCCTATGTCAAACTCATGCTCTTGAAGATAAACTATATAGCCATTTGCAATGGCTGATCTCCTCTCCCTAGTTGATTTCCTAGGCACTTGTGGTTGAGAATTTAATAAGCTCCACCTCATCAACAAGATCTATTTCAGGATGATCTGTATGTGTACCTTGTAAAAGTACAACTGCATTTTTATTTTGAAGTGAAATAACTACTTTATTATTTGGAACAGTTGTCATGGGTAATACAATATGTTTTTTCCCAAATGTGAAATCCTTATATAGTTGACTCACACTGTTCTGTATAACTGATCGGAGCAAAATCAGCACTTTTAAAATGTGTATTTATGAAATCAATGAAAAGCTTGTGCGTGCTAATGTTCCCTCGATACTCCCGTTATAGCATTGGCTCAACGGGTCGAATCCACAGGGACGGGAGGCGATAGAAGCATTAATAATTCTTATTCACGTCGGTTGTTAATAAGTTCTTCTTTGTTAAAGAATGAGAAAAGGAGAGAAGAAAAGAAATTCATAAGTGATAGGTGGGGAAGGCGATGAAAACGAAAATGTGAAAATAAAAGAGAAGTAGTTTTGAAAACAAAAAGAAGATAAAATAAAGTTGAACTAAGAAGTTGGTGAAAACAACAATAGGAAAATGATAAAAGAGTTTTGAAATTGATTTTTAAAATAAGATAAAAGAAAACTCATGGCTACTAACTACTAATTGCTCCACTAACCATGCTAAACTCTTAGTAATAGTTGCCTCACTTGAATCCTTGGCCATCACTAATCCCTGGCTTCAAAAGACGATACAGAGCATGGCCCATAAGATTATTCTTCTACATTCAAACAATACATCCATACCACTTAACTGTTGGCACTTTAAAAAAGACAAGATTCTTACCGGCCTGAATAATGTCTAAACTTGTTGACATTTACAAAAGACAAGTGAAAGATAGGTTGATTGGTCCGAACAATATCTAAACTTGTTGACATTTACAGAAGACAAACGATAGACAAGCTGACGACCAGTTCTGTACTTGTTGACATTTACAAAAGACAAGTGACAGATAAGCTGACGACCAGTTTTCATTCATCCCCAAGGACAAAGCAACAACTTGGACTCTACTATCCAGTGAAGCAGACAGTGAGCCCGGATTGTCTCTAAACAGACCTCAGCAGGTCTAAGATGCTAACACTTAGCATCACATAAGCCCAAAGGGATAGCCTCGCCTGAGAGGCTAAGATCACCTAACTTCGCCTTGAAGCCATTCACAGCTCCGTCAGGAAGCTAACCTATAGCTTCGCCTGAAGTGCTCAATTAACTCCGCAGAGAATTAGCTTCGCTTGAAGCAGAAGAATGTTCGGTAGCTTCACCACAGACGTTATCTAGCTCCGCTGAAGAGCTGTCTTCTGACTTCGCCAGATGTTTCTTCCAGCTCCGCTGCGAGCTCAACGCGGGCAGCTCTGCTGCAGGTCCGTCATGGTCAACCTTTGACCAATTAAATCTCCAGATAGATCAAATCTATTCAGATCAAGATCAAATCCAATCAAGATCAAATCTGAGATCAAATTTGGCAGTTGATTGCCATAATCTCTTGACTCTCCTAAAACAAGTAAGAGGATTAAGGGAGATCTTCCAATTATATGGAAAGGATCAAAACAAATCAGGAGACCAATCTACCTGCTACTTCTAGCTTCGCAGAAGCTGATTCTAGCCTCGCAGCAAGGCTACTTTCCAGATTTGAACAGATTTGATTCAATCTGTTTTCATATTTTCAAGGGATAATTATACCCTTGCTCTCCTTATAAATAGCCCACCAGGGGCACAAGGAGAGAGGACCACCACGACGCTCAAGAGAGACGGCAGACTTCTCGAGAGGACGCATCGCGCGCACAAACAGAGATCTATTCTCTTGCTTCCAAGAATTCAGAGACTTTAGGGAACTGCTTCTCTAATCAGGGTGTTGATACCCTAATACCTTCCTTCCTTTCAAGGAATTTTCGGAACCAGGCGAGAAGGAATTCCTAAGCGAAGGCGGTTTTGAGAAGCAACAAGAGGGTTCTACCAACCTTCCGTTCTCCGATTCCCCGAACCAGGCGAGAAGGGAATCTCATCGCTCGCATCGTCAAAGGGATAAAGTGGTCGCGCGTTGACCAGACTCCTACCGGCACACTTCTCCAGAATCTCCGAGGAGATCTACTTGTAATCTTTTGTGTTACTTGTAATTTAGCTCCTCGACCCTTTTCTTCTTTTGTAAGTTTTCCCCCTTGCGAATCTATGGAAAACAATAACAAGTTGCAAGCTGCTATTAAATCATCAAAACCGGTTAGAGGTGATCATGAAATAAAGAAGACATTGCAAGTTAGTAAGTTAGTGGGTTAGGTGTTAGAAATGTTAGAATATTAGATCCATCATCATGAGCCATCAATGGCTCTTGTAAGAGTAAGGCCTTGTAGAGGCTATTAGATTCATGTGGATTATCAAGTAAGTGTTAGATGGTTAGTGGTTAGTAGTTAGATTATCATGAGAAGAAAAAATTAGCCAAATATCATGTAAAAGATGGAGAAGATTACAATGGAGAAGAAAGGAGACACCTTTATATAGATTATCACCATCTATTACATCAATCTCTCTCTCTTTCTGAATCTCTCTGCCCTAATACATGATCTAAAAATAAATGAAAATACAAAAGAAAAGAAGAAGAACACCTACATTACCCTACACTAAAAGATAGAAAAACCTAACATCATTCCAAATTTGCCTCCGTTTCAGGCCTCTGTAGGGGTTTTTATAGGCAAAAGAGGATTCTAGAAGACGAGACGGGGTCACGCGTCGAAGATCGACGCGTGGCCCCACCACATTGCTACAGAAACGCGGCATTTGTCGCGTTTTCACGGCAAAACCAGGGAATTAAATCCCTAGTTTTGGCGAGCGTGTTCCCGTTGCTTCTAATACTTTCTTGGTATACTTAGATTCTGGTATTTTTTCCGGATATTCGTCTGACGTGCGCAAGGTCTAGGTTCAATACATCTTCTAGAAGCTCCCTTACTTGGCCTCTAAGAAACCTGGATTTAATTACTCGAAAATGGGTTTAATTAAACTCTTATTACCCTTTTGCCCTCCTTGTCTTGATTATCTGTAAGAGAGACCAAAACACAGTTTAGACTGACATTTTATTCATAATTTAGCAGGAAAATGCGATATAATAATACAGAACTGTAGACTAATCACACCTCCACACTTATCTTTTACTCGTCCCGAGCAAAACAAGAAAATAAACTATACTACAAATGTTATTACACAACTTTCGCAGGTGACGCGATTGCACTGAGCGTGTGCAACAAGCCGTTAAACTTCTAGGTTTTCCCTAGAGGAGGAGTTTTGTCTCATGAGGATTTTTAGCAGATTGCACCCACAAAATTCTTAAAGAAAGAAGACAAATGTTAGTATTTTGAAAATACATTTTGAAAGAGAGATAAGTTTACGAAATAATTTTGCAAAAATATAAGCGATCTATGATCATAAGTTCACTAAAAATTATTCTTCCTTAAGCTTAGTCTATATGCAAGATCTTGTCTTCAATTAAGGTAAGAATTTAAAATTGGATTGAATATTTTATCCTTCATAAAACCTAGATATTATGCACTCTGTGACAGTGAAAATTTCTGGGATTTCAACTCTAACCATCAAGCCATTTATATATATCTTCTTTTTTTTCCCCTTCCCTTAGTTTTCTTAGGCTTTCTAATTTACCCGGGTAGTGAGTCTTTAACTGATGACTCTCAGACCAGACGGTTTTAGGGCACCAGATGAGAAAATATCCTTCGGGTTTAAGGACTCGAGTAAACAAGACCACAAAACTAATGGAAATTATTTGTTTCTTTTGATCACCATTAAGCGTGAATAATCATGCTTCTTGAGGCATAATTATCTAGCTTAATAAGTGATTTTTTTCATTTATACCATATTTATTTTTTTCTTTTAATTTTTTATTTTAAGACATTTTAGGTCTTTGTTTCCATCCCAAAAATGTGTAAGTGTGAAGTGCATACTATCTAAGGCAAAAAATTCAAGATAAAACTATCTCTCCAATTTATCTTACTTAGCTTATAATTTTAAACAAGATCCATTATTTCGATTAGGTTTAAGATGTCATAATTAAGGCTTCCTTAATTTCTAAGATCATCTTAATTTTCTTAAAAATAGATCAAAAATTCGTCTCTTGCTTCAAAAAATTTTTAAAGAAAGAAAAATCCTATACAAAAGGGAAGATTTCTAAAAGTATCCTAAAAGAAGTGAAAAAGAAAGAAAATCTAAAAAACTCTATGTTAGTAAACCCTCCCCCACACTTATCTCATGCATTGTCCTCAATGCATCGTTATGTATGTATTCATGAAACAAATAGAGAGGGAAGAAAAATCACCTCAAGGTGGTGGTTCCGGTGGTGGTCTAATGGGTCCATGAAACGCGGCCCAATCCAATTTGCATAGAGTCCGGAGGAACCTACCAGAGATGTTTATAATACAACCCACTAGAATGATATATATATGGATGATTTTTATTATGAATTTTACCCCATCTAATTTTCAAATTTTCAAAATAATTTCAAAGTCATTATTTTCAACACCTTTGTCCCAAAATGGATTATGAAAATATGGAATATTTGATTTGGACTCAGGAAGTATATGAACTAATACTGACTCAAGAATTTGACTTAAGTCAAGTAAAGGCTCAGGAGTCGAGATTGGTTCAGGAAGTGGGTCCAAATCAAGAAGTTGAAATTCAAGTCCACGTTTATTTTCCCACAACGGAATGTGACTTTCTAAGATTGGTGATTCAAGTTCAAGAATGACAGGTGTAGAACCAAAACTGACTCTAAAATGTTGCTCAAGTTGGGTAACAAAATAGGAGTCAATATTGATTCAGGAATTTGAATTAGATCACAAATTTGAGGATCAAAGTCACAGTCCTTATTAAGTTCAATTCCATAAAAATGAGAACTTGCCAATATGTCAATGGAACATTCAAAAGTATGAAATTGGTCAAGTTTAATTTGTTGATCAAAAAAGATTAGTGATTCAATTTCACGATGGATTGGTACAGGATCCAATGTTGACTCGGGAAAAGCCTGAAATCAGGTAAAAACACCTCAGTCATTATGGAATCAGGCAGTGAAATTGAATTACCAAGTTGAGGTTCAGGATCATAAGTGCAATCTCAAGAAAATGATAACTTATCAAAATGTCAATGCGATTTTTAACATTTGAAGTTTGGACAAGTTCAGATGGGTATGCTGAAATTAAATCTTGATGTCCAAAATGATAAGAGTCCTGAGTCAGATTAATAGAGTTAGAGATATCTAAATTGGTCATAAGTTGATAAGAGAGAGTTTCCTCATTCCTATAAATATTGACTAATTGACTTAATTGTGTTTCTAACTATTGATAGACTGAGCAGAAGATTTTTGAAATTGTAGCTGGACTCCTGCAAGATTTCTATACTCTTTTCTAAATGTGATGTTTCTTCAAGTGGATGCTCTAGAATGGGAGTGTAGGAATCTAATTTCTAAAACAACAAGAGTCATGGGTCAAATTGATAGAGTTAGAGATATTTGGATTGGTCAAAGGTTAATAAGAGAGAGATTCCTCATTCCTATAAATGTTGACCAATTGACTCAACTGTGTTTCCAACCTATCAATAGATTGAGAAGAAGATTTTTGAAATTGTAACGCGTACTCCTGCAAGATTTCTATATTCTTTTCTAGATGTGATTTTTCTTCAAGTGGATGTTCCAGAAAGGGAGTATAAGAATCTTGTTTTTGGAAAGATAGTGAAGATTGTGAGTCCAACATATTTTGAGATTGAAGCTCAGACTCACGAAAGCACTCCATACTCATTTTCATGGTAGATGGTTGGTCATGTTGAATAGGTGAAACTGAGAATGAATCATGAAAATATTGTGAAATTGGTGAATTAAGCTTCTTTTGTTGGGACTCAAGCATGGCTTATATGGCTTTTATATTTTTTTTGAACTCAGATTTTTCTTCAATGGGAGGTCCCGGAAAAGGAGTATAAGAAGCAAAATTGGGGAATGGAGATTGTGAAAATTGTAAAAATTGTAGACAAGGTGGTGAAAAATTAGACTCGGGGGAGGCGAATCCCCATTGACTCTGTGAAGAGTGGAAATTATTTTGAAAATTTTGGTCATAAAATTGGGGGTATGGGTTGTATTGATTCGGATAAATCCAACCCGGTGTATTTGGTTGGTTCATATTGTAAAAGGCCACGTTGGAATTATCTAAATCAAATGGAGTTGGTATGAAATATGGATTTATATTAGGATTGAAAAAATTGTTATTGTTGAATTCCATTTCACAAATAATCACAAACAAAAAATAAAAGCAAACAACAAACAAAAGAAAGAAAATCAAAATCAAGTATATACTAGGGTTGACCTAGACCTAGACGACTCGTAACTGATCGATTACCCGGGGAGATTGTTGTATGAATCCGACCACAAGCTAATTGGCCAGGTAGGGGCAAAATGCGGTGGGAGGTATCCGTGCGTAAACAACGTGCCTTAATTATGCCAAACTACGGTATCTTCGAGGCGTAACCTCTTAATCCCCAATCTTAGACACCGATTTCACAAGAGTAAGATTTAAAACAAGTTTCACCCTCGATCAATCTCTTAATAAGTCCGAGATGTCCCTAGGGTCCAACGTCTATCAATTTTTATTAAGGCTTGAGTTGTGTGAGTGGGGAGGTGATTTTTAGGCTAAGGAAGGGTGATGAAATCCCCACCTTATCTTGTATGGATTTTGCCCTTAATTTCAATTCGTGCAAATGTGCAATATAGACAAGAATATAACACAAAGCGAATAATTCACCCACGTGTTTGTCCTATGCTATATGCAATGCGATATGTGCACCTCAGTCCAGATTACAACAACGAAACAAAATACAGAATATTAGAAATGAAATTGACACGTGCCTAAATGCAAATGTCTAAACCGTTTTAAGAGCGTTCAAATATCGTATTTTAGTTCTTTAATTTATTACAGTGTGTAGGCAATCAAAGCAGAAATTTGACAGCAGAATACAACAATATATGCAACTTGCAAATCCCCTACAAAAGATGAAGTCAAAATGCCACAATATTGCCGCGTTTTCGCGGTTTGTCTTTGCTTTTCGCGGCATAATTAGGGAAGCAGGGTCCCTGCTTTCTAGATCAGGAACATGCAAGTAAAAGGAGAGTTCTGTAATGTTCAGTTTCTGTGAAAATTAACCTGCACACCAAAACAGAGAAGAAAATGTTAACAAAAACGTGAAATCAAAACCATTCCCATCCCCGGCAACGGCGCCAAAAATTTGATCGGGGAGGAAACCAGCACTTTTAAAATGTGTATTTATGAAATCAATGAAAAGCTTGTGCGTGCTAATGTTCCCTCAATACTTCTGTTATAGCATTGGCTCAACGGGTCGAATTTACAGGGACGGGAGGCGATAAAAGTATTAACAGTTCTTATTCATGTCAGTTGTTAACAAGTTCTTCTTTGTTAATGAATGAGAAAAGGAGAAAAAAAAGAAATCCATAAGTGATAGGTGGGGAAGGCGATGATAACGAAAATGTAAAAATAAAAAAATAGTGGTTTTAAAAATAAAAAAAGATGAAACAAAGATGAACTAAGAAGTTGGTGAAAACAACAATAGGAAAATGATAAAAGAGTTTTGAAATTGATTTTTAGAATAAGATAAAATAAAACTCATGGCTACAACTACTTATTACTCCACTAACCATACTAACCTCTTAGTAATAGTTACCTCATATGGATCCTTGGCCATCACTAATCCTTGATTTTAAGAGACGATATAAAGTATGGCCCATAAGATTGTTCTTCTACATTCAAACAACACATCCATACCACATAATGTATATAAAATGCCCATAAGACGAGACAGGGATATAAAATGCCACGTTTCCGCTACAAAACCAGGGAATTAAATCCCTGGTTTTGGCGAGCGTGTTCCCATCGCTTCTAGTCCTTCTTGGTATGCTTGAATTCTGGTATTTTCGCCCGGATATTCGTCTGACGTGCGTAAGGGTCTAGATTCAATGCATCTTCTAGAAGCTCTCTTGCTTGGCCTCCAATAAATCTAGATTTAATTACCTGAAAATGAGTTTAATTAAACTCTAATTATCATTTTGCCCTCCTTGTCTTGATTATCTGCAAGAGAGACCAAAATACGGTTTAGACCGATATTTTATTCATAAATCAGCAGAAAAATGAAATATAATAATATAGAACTGTAGATTAATCAATATCCTCAAAAAATTTAGCGTTATTCGTCTTTATATTCTTAGTGGAGGGACAGTAAAACCTAAAGCCTCTATACCTCTCAGAATACCCTATGAATAAATAGCTAATTGTCCTTAAGCCTAGCTTCTTCTCATATGATATATATGACCGAGCTTCCACTGGAATACCCCAAACATGTAGATGTCTAATAATGAGAGATTTTCTAGTCCATAACTCATATGAGATTTTAATTACTATTTTGTTGGTACTCTATTAAGAAGGTAGACAACCGTCTTTAAGGTTTTACTCTATAATGACTCTGATAGAGTAGTGTGAGCTATTATCTGCTAACCATATCCTTTAGTGTGAGGTTTTCATCTATCAGCAACACCATTTTGATGGGATGTCCCTAGCATGGTGTACTGGGCTACAATACAGTATTCTTTCAGAAAATTGGCAAAAATCCTGGACATCTGCCTGATCCGTCGTTTCTGTCATAGTACTTATCACTGCTGTTAGATCTAACGACTTTAATCTTTCTATTATGTTGATTTTCAACTTCAGCTTTATAGATTTTAAACATATCCAGTGATTGAGATTTCTCATGAATCAAGTATAGGTACCCATAACGAGAGTAATCATCTGCAAAAATGATGAAACATCTGTGACCATTCCTAGAAGCTATAAGGAATGGGCCGCTAATTTCTATATATACCAAATCTAAGACTCAGGAACTCCGTTTAGAACCAAATTTCCTAATGTTTCTTTAATTAATGCTCGCTTAGTGCCTAGACTATTCACATATAAAGTTTCAAGATATGAAGCATGAAGTTTCAATTTATATAGCCATAAATCAAAATTCTAGTACCAACAACTTTAGATTTGAAAACTAGACTAAGCATTTTATTAGCAAGAGTGATAATAAAATCAGATATGTCTAACAATGAAATAAAAATACGATTCTACCTAAAAGGACGGTACATAAAAAGTCGCATCTAAATGTAAAACAAAAATCCAGATCTAATCTAAGGTTACAAACTCCAACAACTCTAACTGCAATTTTATTTTCATCACCCATGTACGTATCGTTCAGCTAGGTGATTAGTCTCTAATTTTGTATAATTTGTATCACATCTTCACATTGATTTCATATTAAATTCTGCTAATAAAGCTTTGCTTGCTTGATTCTACGTCCATGATGTGCAATGAAGAAGAAGACCCTAAATCACCATTTAATTGGTGATTAAAGGCCTATTAAAGAAAACCATTGACCTAGAGAGCTGATTCTTTCAAAACTAGGGGCTGCAAACTAAAAACCGGGCACAGGGCCTGACAGGGGACAGACGGGACCGCGCGCGTGGCCCCAGTATGGCCGCGGCCCCGGCCGCGTTTTGGGCCAGGGCCTGTTCCCTGGCCCCCCTCTTCCCTGGTGTCTATAAGTACCCCCCTGGGTTTCAGACCAAGAATATGCAGAGTTTTAGGAGTAGTTTCATTTTCATTTTGTAGTTTAGGTAGTGTAGTATAGTTTTTCTTCTTCTTCCTCCCTTGTATTTTTCATTTCTTGTAGATCTTGTATTAGGGAGAGAGAGTGGTACATGTTGGGAAGCAAGAGTGCTTATAATAGAAGGTGACAATTTATGAAAGGTGCTCCTTACCTTATCATTGTTTTCTTCTCTCTATTCTCTTTTACATGTGTAGCTAGTCTTTTCTCTCATGGCAACTAACTACTAACCACCAACTTGCTCATTTCTTTTATGATAATCCACATGAATCTAATAGCCTCGTTTTAACCTTGCTCTTGTAAGAGCTATTGATGGCTCATGATGATGGATCTAACACTCTAACTTCCTAACCACTAACAAGCTAACATTACTTTACTTCATGCTTGCTCTTATTGGGTTTTGATGATTTAAGTGTAGCTTGCACTTGTTTGTTGAGTTGGGTTGTGATGAGTTACATATGGGTCATACTTTGAATCGCTCTTGAACCAAGGACTAGTGATGGCCAATGATACATGTGAGGCAACTATCACTAAGAGGTTAGCGTGTTGGTGGAGTCATTAGTAGTTAGTAGCCGTGAGTTTTCTTTCTCTTTCACTTGTTTTAGAAATATATCCAAAAATCACAAATACATTCTTTTCAATATTTCCCACTTCTTCATATTTCACCGTATCTCTCTTTTCATTCTTTGCTTTCTTTTCTTTTGATTCTTTAAAACTTTGAAGAACTTTTAACATACACGTGAATCAACTGGTAAAACTTCTATCGCCTCCCGTCCTTGTGGATTCGACTCGTTTTAGCCTCTATGCTATAACGGAAGTATCGAGGAAGCCAAAGCACACACACTTTAAATCTTGATTTCAAAACATACACTTTTTGTGCGCGGTTTTCCCTCGATCAAATTTTGGCGCCGTTGCCGGGGATGGGAACGGTTTGATTTCACATTTTTGTTAACTTTTCTTCTTTGTTTTTTGGTGTGCAGGTTAAAGTTTTAGCATTGCAGAAGTCCACACTTGCTCAAGTGTGGTTGGGTAATTCTTATATATTTTTATATTCTACTGCTAATTTTTATTTATATTACTTGTGCACTGTAAATAATTGTAAGAACTAAAATACAGAAATTGGATGCTTTAAAATGGTTTAGACATTTGCATCTAGGCACGTGTCAATTTTTATTCCAATATACTGTATTTTATTCTTATGTTGTTGTGATACTAATAGGAGGTGTACATATTGCATTGCATATAGTTAGGACAAACACTTCAGTGATTTACTCACTTTTTTGTGTTCATCTTATCTATATTGCACACTTGCACAAATTAAACTTAAGGGCGACACCCAATACAATATAAGGTGAGGAAGTTATTACCCTCCCTTAGCCCAAAAATCACCTCCCCACTCACAGAACCCACGCCTTAGTAAAAATTGCTAGACGTTGGCCCCTAGGGACATCTCGGACTCATTTAGGAGATTGACCTAAGGGAAAAGTTGTTAGAATTTGACTCTTGCTAAATCGATGTCTAAGGTTGGGGATAAGAGGCGAAACCTTGAAGAACGGTGGTTTGGCCTAATTAGGCCCGTTGCTCCGGCACGGATACCTCCCACTGATCTTGCCCCTACCTGGCCGATTAACTCGCGGTCAGCTTCTGACAATAGACCCTCCGTGGACAGTCTAACCAGTTAAGAGTCGTCTAGGTCAAAGTAACCCTAGCATAGGCTTGTTTTCTTTTCTTTATTTGTTTGTTTGTTGTTTGTTTTTTTTTTTTTTGTAAATTGTGAAATGAATTTTAACAACAATAATTCTTTCAATCATGATATAAATCCATATTTCACTCTAACCTCATTTGACTTGGATAACTCCAGCCCGGCTATGTACAACATGAACCGATCATATATGTCGAGTTGGGATATCCGACTCAATATGACCCTTATCCTCAATCATATGACTATAATCTTCAAAATAATTTTAACTCTTCATAGAGTTCATGGGAATTCACCTCCTCCGAGTCAAATTATCAACCATATTGTCCACAATTTTCACAATATTCATTCCCCGATTATTCTTCATATCCCCCTTTTCCTGAACCACCAATTGAAAAAAATCATCATTGCAAAGGACTTTGGAAGAAGCGATAGAGGCCCAAAAACAATTTGAAAATAATATGGCCTTATCATGTCCACACAATTTCCAACATTCATATAGTTCTTTTCCAGAACCAATCAAAGAAAAATCATTGTGGGAACACACTATGGAATTTGTGCAAGAGACCGAGCGAATAATTCAAAATATGAATAAGTTCCCATGTCCATCAGATATTCATATGACTCAAGAATCTTGCCATTTTGGAAATCCAGCTTCAATTTCATCATACCAATCTGAACTTGACCAACATCTAATTCCTGATACTTTGGCAAGTTTTCCATTTCCTAAAATTGAACTTGAATATGAATGTGAACCTGAGCCTCAATTTCGCGATTCGAGTCCAAATCTTGAATCAATATCGACTCCTATAGTGTTACCTAAACTAAGTAACATTCTTGAGCCAGTTTTGATTCCCATACTTCCTGAACTTGAATCAATCATTTCACCCATTCACATTCCTTTTGTGGACGAAAATTAAAATTCAATTTCCTTACATCCTTTTGAACTTGCCCAAAATTTTGAGAACCACCTTGAAATTTTAGCAAGTTATCCTTTTCTCGAAATTGAATTTGAACTTGAAAGTGATCTTGAACCTCAAGTTGGTAATTCTATTTCACTTTTTAATTCAATAATGACCCCGGTATTTTTACCAGATTTTTTCTCTATTCCGGAGTCAACATTGAATCCTGTACCAGTACACCGTGAAATAGAATCACCAAACTCTTATGATCACACTTCATTCATGGGGAAAGTGTGTGAACATCAATTCTTTGGTTTGGACCTTATTTTTGAACCAAGTTCGACTCTCATTGTTGACCCTCGACTTGATCTGAGTCAACTTCTCGAGTGGGTATCGATTTTTATTCCTGATCCCTTTCAGTCCAAATCCATCATTTTCCAAAATCACATTTCATTGTTGGAAAAGAATGTTAACAAAAATGACTCAATAATTATTTTTGAAAATTTGAAATTAGATGGGGATAAAATTTTCAATAAGACCATTCAATCAATCATTCTTTTATTGGGTCATGTTAGAGAGGTCATTGGTGGGTTCCTTCAAGTTCCACGATATCTTAATTGGGTAGCAACACTTGGCCCAGTCAGACCACCACCGGAATCACCACCATGAGGTAATCTTCCTTCCCTCTCCATTTGTTTCATGTCTATACACATTCACGATGCATTGAGGACCATGCACGAGATAAGTGTGGGGGAGGGTTTACTAACGTAGTTAGTTTTATATTTTCTTTCTTTCACACTTCTTTTTAATTAAAAAAACTCTTTTCTTTTCTTTTTACAAAACTTTTTGAATTAAGAGAAATAGTTTTGATCCATTTTTAAGAAAATTAAGATTATCTTAGGAATTAAGAAGACATAAAATTATGAAAATTTTAAACCAAGTCAAAATAATAGATCTTGTCTAAATTTTAGGATAAGAAAGTAAAATTGAAAAGATAATTTGATCTTGAATTTTTTGCCTTAGATTTATGCACTCCACACTTACACAATTTTTGGGATTGAAACAAAGACTGAAATGTCATAATATATATATATATATAAAATTATTATGACAATAAAAACTACTTATTGAAGTTGGGTAATTATGCCTCAGGAAGCATGATTATTCATACCTAAAACGGTGGACAAAAATAAAATAATCCCCTTTAGTTTTGTGGTCTTGTTTACTCGACTCCTTAAGTCCGAGGGATGTTTTCTCATCTGGTGCCCTAAGACCATCTGGTTTGGGAGTCACTGGCTAAAGGCTCACTACCCGGGTAAATAAGAAAGCCTAAGAAAACTAAGGGAAGAAAAAGAAAAAAAGGGGAAATATATATATAATAAAATAAATAAATGGCATGAAAGTTAGAGTCGATATCCCAAAAACTTCACTGTTCACGAAGTGCATATTTTTCTAAGAATTTTATGAAATATCAAAGAGTTAATTCAATTTTAAATTCTTACATTTAATTTATAACAAGATTTTTTTACATTTTGACTTAGTTTAAGAAAGAACAATTTCTGGTTAACCTCTGACCTTGGATGACTTATATTTTCGTAAAAATACTTCAACACTTTTCTCTATTTCAAAAAAAAAGTCTTCAAAATACTAACATTTGATTTTTTTTCTTTATGGATTTTGTGGATGTAATCCGCTGAAAACTCTCAGGAGATAAAACTCCTCCTCTAGGAGAAACTTAGAGATTTAACAACTTGTTGCACATGCTTAGTGCAATTGCGTCACCTGTGAAAGTGGTGTAATAATTCCTTAGTTTTTTGTTTTGCTCGGGACGAGCAAAAGATAAGTGTGGGGGAGTGATTAGTCTCTAATTTTGCATAATTTGTATCACATCTTCACATTGATTTCATATTAAATTCTGCTAATAAAGTTTTTCTTGCTTGATTCTAGGTCCATGGTGTGCAACGAAGAAGAAGACCCTAAATCACTATTTAATTAGTGATTAATGACCTATTAAAGATAGCCATTGACCTAGAGAGCTGATTCTTTCAAAACTAGGGGTTGCAAACCAAAAACCGGGCATAAGACCTGATAGGGGACAGACGGGACCGCGCGCGGCTCGAAGCGCCGCGCGCGTGGCCCCAGTATGGCGCGGCCGCGGCCGCGTTTTGGGCCAGGGCCTGTCCCCCTCTTCCCTGGTGTCTATAAATACCCCCTGGGGTTTCAGACCAAGAATATGCAGAGTTTTAGGAGTAGTTTCATTTCCATTTTGTAGTTTAGGTAGTGTAGTGTAGTTTTTCTTCTTCTTCCTCCCTTGTATTTTTCATTCTTGTAGATCTTGTATTAGGGAGAGAGAGTGGTACATGTTGGGAAGTAAGAGTGCTTGTAATAGAAGGTGACAATCTATGAAAGGTGCTCTCTTACCTTATCTTTGTTTTCTTCTCTCTAATCTCTTTTACATGTGTAGCTAGTCTTTTCTCTCATGGAAACTAACTACTAACCACCAACTTGCTAACTTCTTTTATGATAATCCACATGAATCTAATAGCTTCGTTTTGTCCTTGCTCTTGCAAGAGCTATTGATGGCTCATGATGATGGATCTAACACTCTAACTTCCTAACCACTAACAAGCTAACATTATTTTACTTCATGCTTGCTCTTATTGGGTTTTGATGATTTAAGTGTAGCTTGCACTTGTTTGTTGAGTTGGGTTGTGATGAGTTACATATGGGTCATGCTTTGAATTGCTCTTGAACTAAGGACTAGTGATGGCCAATGATACATGTGAGGCAACTATCACTAAGAGGTTAGCGTGTTGGTGGAGTGTTGGTGGAGTCATTAGTAGTTAGTAGCCGTGAGTTTTCTTTCTCTTTCACTTGTTTTAGAAATATATCCAAAAACCACAAATACATTCTTTTCAATGTTTCCCACTTCTTCGTATTTCACCATATCTCTCTTTTCATTCTTTACTTTCTTTTCTTTTGATTCTTTAAAACTTTGAAGAACTTTTAACATACACGTGAATCAACTGGTAAGGCTTCTATCGCCTCCTGTCCTTGTGGATTCGACTCGTTTTAGCCTCTATGCTATAACGGAAGTATCGAGGAAGCCAAAGCACACACACTTTAAATCTTGATTTCAAAACACACACTTTTTGTGCGCGGTTTTCCCTCGATCACTAATCTAAGGTTACAAACTCTAACAACTCTAACCGCAATTTTATTTTCATCACCCATGTACGTATCGTTCAGCTGGGCTGAGCCTTCTTTGGGTTTGAAGGTTTCGCATTGAATCGCTTATGTGAATTATCTATCCACTATGTATGAGTGGCACTAAAACTAAATTAATTTTAGAACAAATATAAGTATGAGATATACCCTTCTTAGTTAGTCATTTCTGATACTTTATGCAATTCTACTTGAGGTGGCCTACTTTATTGCAGAAGAAGTGTGTAATGACCTTAGACTTCTTCTTTTGCACTTTTGTCACTTAGAATCAGCAACTGTAGTTGTATTTATGTTCCTCTCTTTAGTTATACTTTTTTTTCTTATTAGAAGTGTTGCCCTGGATGCAAGTGAGCCCTTTCAGTCTTTTTTATTTCAATCTCTCTTCTTTTCAGACACAGTGACTAATGAGCTAAGTCAAACTTCACTTTTTTCTTTGAGCATTATAAATAATCTTGAAAAGGATTATACTGTGTAAGAAAAAATATCAGAATAAAATGCACCAGAATCTCTTCAGAGAGTTCGAATTTCAGTGCATTTAGTTTAGAAACAAGATTGGATATTTTCATAATGTACTCCCTTATATTTTCTTTGCTGTTGTAGCGTATATTTATCAGCTTGCGAAGATGTGTTCTAGTCTCAACTTTATCCAATTTAATAAACATGTCAACTACTTTAGCTGAAAAACTCTTAACACTGACTTTATCAGGCATAGAACCCCTAATAGTTATAGGAATAGAATATTTTATCACCAGTAGACACATCCTATTGGACTCTCCCACTTATCATAATTGACATTTTCTTTAACTGAACTTTTGTCAGTGATAGTATGGGTCCATTATTCCTTAAGGTGTACTCTATGTTCATAAATTCAAGAAGGATCTTTTACGTGGTCTTATCACTTCTTAAAGTTTGTGCCATTCAATTTAGACTACATAAGCGTATAATTTTTCATCAATTTAATATAAACATTGTATTTAACAAAATTCTACTGTAATAGCCATATAAAATTAAATTTCAGAAAATGCAACCAGTTTAACCAATAGAGCTGCCGGTCAAACTTTCAGAACAAGTTGTGTCTCTTTATACTGACAATGTACTGGCCCAACAAGTCTAGGTACTATGTAAGAGAAAAACTTTCTTTTGGGCCGACTGTCCCTTTATAGAATTAGTCCTAAAGTTTAAGTTATCTATATCGACTATATAATATATATAATAACCCGGCCATAATGACAACCTTTCTTTGGTTCGATTGCTACACGATAGGCCACACAAATCTACGCATCTGGATTCTTGTTCTGTCGTCGGAAGAGTTAATGAGGGTAATGAAATATGGACCTATAGTGTGACTATCTTTCTTTAGGCCGATTAGCATACACTAAGGTTCTCCCACTTGCATTACCCACATCAAGTATCTGATGCCGTACAAAATTCGGCCAAACAAAGTCTTCCTTTGGGCTGGCTATTGTCCGCAAGAACTATATACGCAATTAAATAAGCTCTTTTATAAATTCTTTAACTTGAACATGTATATATCTTTATCTATGCGTTATCAACTATAATAATCATTAATATTCCTTATGCTAGAACAATATAAGTAATATAATAAATATTGATGAAGCGGAAGCATGTAAGAATGCATATAACCATGATAAATAAAACTTTATTGCATTTTTTATGTTAACTAACTACTGTTTTGTCATATCTAGTACCTATAATCTTGTAGTGCTCGTTAAGAGTTTCGAAACGATTATTTACATGCTCAAAACAGAGTCAGATGAGTCCGTAATGGCTAATTGAAGTTTCTATTAGCAAAACGGGTCTGCAGTGCTTATCGGGTGTAGATCAGACCCGACCCGCAATGGTTAAGTTATAAGTTTCTTTAATGGGTCAAGTTTAATAAACTGAATAAAACCTGATTAGCCTAATGTGAGATTGATTGGGATTAGATCTATTTATTTGATTAAAATTCTATCCCAAAATTCTCTTAATAGACTAGATTCTATCTTAACCTTAAGACCCAAATCAACCTCAACAATCCCATAACTCTAACAAATATGTGTTTTTCTCCTTTGGCCGTCGCCATCCCATGGTGACTGGCGGCTCGCACGCGTTGCATGCACGCACGCGCGCACAATACTGGCTGCGCGCGCTGCCATACTGCAGTCAAGTGTCGCCTGCATGCATGCATAAAAATTCAAGGCATGCGTGCATCCAAGAAACCAGAAGAAAGGAAAATAAGCCTGCATGTCACCTGCATGCATGCCTACATGCGCCATATATCTTTATCTTTTTTTTTTTTAATTAACAGTAAATAAAATAACACACACAAAATTTTCAATATATATATATATATATATATATATATATATATATATATATATATATATATATATATATATATATATATATAATTCAATTCAATCATCTTTAATTTAATTATTTGGGACACAAAAAAAATAATCTTATTGAATTAAAGAGATTGTTCATGATTTTAATAGATCAAGGTCAAAAAAATTCTGTAGATCCCGATGATCCGATAAAGAGAAGACTCTGATACTAATTGTTGGATCTAATAATTATTCCATATAAGATTCACGCATAAACTAAAAGCCTCTTTATCAAGATCAAAGGAAAGGAGCGTTTAGGCATACATGATTCCATCATGAATGAGATGCCGAAGGTTGCACGATCTCGAGGATGCCAAAGTTGAGCGAGAGGATTCTTCTCTTCAGCCATCAAGTTTTCGTCTTGATCCTTAAAGGAGATAAAAAGCCTCCAAGAGAGAGATTATGTCATAATAGATGAGTTGGTGGTGAAGAGGGAATCTTACCCATGATATATAGCATCAAGGAATCTTAGTTCAACTCATCATAAATCTAGACCATTGATTGATAACACGAGTTCTACCCATCTTAATTTAAATACACTCATGATTAAGTGTAATTGAAACATATTTTGACCCAAACCATTAGGCTTGATAGATCCAAATAAGTCTAACATGAAGAACAGAAAGAGCACAAGGATCTAGATAAAAGTGTGTTATTTTTTATTTTCCTCTCTCGTTGTCTCTTCTTCTTTTTCTTTTTCTTTTTCTTTCTCTTTTTCTCTTCATTCTCTCATCTCTTAAAATTTAGGCTTGTTTGGTTCCTTGAAGAGGAGGAAGCGGAAAGACAAGAGAATGAAGAGAGAAGAAAGAGAGGAGATTTGAAAGGATGTGATACTATATGTCTGGATACTTCAACTGTAGTAGTTGTAAAATCATGGAGGTAGCTCGTGTACAAACAAAGCCGATGTAACATGCGGACCACTCACGATAACATCAGCATTACACCAGTTCCACGAACCAAAGTACATGGACAGATATCGCTAGGAGGAGGTGTTGGGAATTAGTAGGCTTGCTGACCACAAAGATGACAAGCTGAGCTCGTATTGATGTCGCGCTTGTGGAGAAATACCTTGGTAGGCAAGGCAGGATGTAAAATCTTTCAAGCGAACATCTGAACTTTTGGTAGGCTAGTGCGTCACAAAGCCTAAGAAATATGGTATACTAGATGTACGTGAAGAAGCTGTAATCTTCTTATGGGCTGTTGCCACTTTGTATTTGCCCGAAGAATGTCCTGTCCAGATTATAGCATCAGGGTTTTTCGGATTGGGTACCTGTAAATCACTTAGCAAGGGATGTAACTTGGTGGAAAGAGGTTCGAGAATTTGGTCCAGTTCCATTAAATTTTTTTATCCTAGCAAGGCTGCATGCAATTGAGATCAATTGGTTTGCTCTTCATCGGGCGCCGGTTCAAAACCCATAAGAAGGATATTGTCCCCCAATGAGTCAATATTCCGGACTTAACCCATCACATGTGGAGGGGATCTGCATGTGATGTACATGAATTAGTCTAGGAGGCGAAGCCGAAGCCCTTAGAATACCCCGGTTAACCAAAAAAAAAGTAAAAAATACAAATGTTAGGGCCTGCTTCGTAACAAAATTCCCTGGGTCCCACCAAAGCCTGCTTCATAGTTTAATGTTAAAAGTTGGTACTGTTCTTTTAATTGGGCTCTATGCGTAATATCAGCAGCCCATGTTTCGTGAATATACGAATAAAAAGAGCACAGAACACACAAGAAACCATAAATAGATAATGAAGTCAGTGGTGCATAACTACCAAAAAAATAACTTAAAACTCTAATTAGCAAAAAGCTCATTCAACAGCTCAGCCTGCATCCTTCTCATGATATCTATAGTTTCTATATAATAGTTTGTTTAATTAACGAAGTTTCTTACATTATCCTTGAAATTAAAGCACACGCCCAAAATCTTCAAGGTTAATTAATTAATAGCTTCAGCTGTAAGAAATAAAAGCAACTATTATGCGGATTAACAGCCATGAATCAAGAATCAATATCATCTCAAGAATGAATACGTCATTAAAATACATATACATTAAA
Organism: Agave tequilana; assembly: GCA_038442645.1. Lineage (NCBI taxonomy): Eukaryota > Viridiplantae > Streptophyta > Magnoliopsida > Asparagales > Asparagaceae > Agave > Agave tequilana. The sequence continues at coordinate 178,284 of JAVJIF010002537.1, read as the reverse complement.
TCCCCATACCTGAAGCCATTGGAGAAGATTAGATGAAAGTTGAAGAAGACCTTGATTCCTTCCTTTTGATCCTGCAAACCCTAATGCAAATAACCTCTTTTCTCTATCTCCTTTTCCTTACACAAAACTCTTAGTTTTTCTTTTACTGATGGGTTCTCAAAAATTATGAGAGAAGAGATTGTAATTCTTTGCAGGAGGAGAAAAGTGGGTCGCACATTTGCAAATAAACCCTTGAAATAATACCATCCATCATGGTACCCTTATATCTCAAAAGATTATATAAACTATATAAATGTGACTTTAATATGGGCACCCTTAATATCAGTTAACCTTAATTAGGAATCCAACAAATAACCAAGGTTATTGGTTCACCTTTAATGTGAGATTAACATTCTCCCACTTGGACCATTAACCGATTAGGTTAAAACTTTAGAAAACAAATAAAAGAAAAGACTCATTTGTAAATCATTTTTGACTCTATTGGATTCCATACCGAAAAACCTTGACACGTGATCACGAATTTAAAAAAAAAAAAAAAAAACAACAACAACTGATAAGCCCAAATATGAAATACTGTAATACTGCAATTAGCTTGGACCACCAATGCGAGTCATAGCGGTTATACAACATCCACATCATACTCCCTTCTATGTACCACAACATTGATAACCCTTACTAATTGAGTCCATAACCATAATGACCCCTGTAATTGTCTTGTAAAGACATTTCCTGTTTAACATACATCCATACAAAATATGTGCACACATAATTGGATAACAGGAAACACAGAAACAACCTTTTATTGCGCAATAATGTCAATTACATAAGTACCAAAATATACATTTGCAGATTGTCCAAAAGACCCATTCTAACAACATGTTCCTTAAATGTCTTTGGAGGCAATCCTTTGTCATTGGATCAGCAACCATTAAAGTGGTACTTATACTTTCAATTGACACTTTCTGTTTCTCAACTCTTTCTCTAACCACCAAGTACTTCAGTTCTATGTGTCTAGAACCATTAGAGTACTTACCATTCTTAGAGAAGAAAACGGCTGCTGTATTGTCACAATATATCTTCAGCGGCCTGGCAATAGAGTCAACTACACCAAGTGCTGAGATAAAATTCCTTAACCATAATGCATGATTTGTGGCCTCAAAACAAGCTATGAACTCAGCCTCCATCGTGGATGAAGCAATGATAGACTGCTTTACACTCTTCCACGAGATTGCCCCACCTGCTAGCAAGAAAATAAATCCTGAGGTAGACTTCCTGCTATCTGAGCAACCACCAAAATCTGAGTCCGAATAGCCGATCACCTCCAACTGATCTGATCTCCTGTATGTGAGCATATGGTCCTTCGTCCCTTGAAGATACCGCATAACCTTCTTAACCAACTTCCAGTGCTCCATTCCTGCATTGCTCTGGTATCTTCCCAACATCCCAACAGCAAAACTGATATCTGGCCTGGTACAAGTGCTTGCATACATCAAGCTCCCAACAGCTGATGCATACGGAACTTTCTGCATTTGACCCTTTTCTAAGTCATTTCTGGGACACTGGCTCCCACTTAATTTGTCACCCTTCTGAATGGGTGCAGGACTGACTGAACACATTTCTATATGAAATCTTTCCAAGACTCGGTTGATATAACCTTTCTGAGACAGTCCTAGCAATCCTCGAGATCTATCCCTGAAGATCTCTATGCCAATGACATAAGCTGCCTCACCCATATCAACCATCTGAAAGTTCTTGGTAAGATAGCTTTTAGTTTCATACAGCAGACCAATATCACTACTGGCTAACAAGATATCATCCACATACAGAACCAAAAATATAAACTTGCTCCCACTGATCTTTAGATATATACACTGATCAACAGTGTTTTCTGTAAATCCAAAAGATGTAATGGTATCATTAAACTTTATATACCATTGCCTGGAAGCTTGTTTAAGTCCGTATATAGATTTCTTTAATTTGTAAGCCAAGTGTTCTTTACCTTCATTTGCGAACCCTTCAGGTTGCTCCATGTAAATTACTTCATCCAAATCTCCATTCAGAAAAGCAGTTTTCACATCCATTTGATGTAACTCCAAATCATAATGAGCTATAAGTGCCATAATGATTCTAAGAGAGTCCTTCTTTGATACTGGAGAGAAGGTTTCTCTATAATCAATGCCTTCCTTCTGAGTGAAACCTTTAGCCACAAGTCTGGCCTTATATCGTTCGATATTGCCTTTAGAGTCGCGCTTGGTCTTAAAGACCCATTTACACCCGACTTTCTTACAGTTATCAGGCAATTCAACGAGATCCCAGACTTGGTTTTGGTCCATAGATTTCAACTCATCATTCATAGCATCAATCCATTTACTAGAATCATTGCATTCTATGGCTTGTGAAAATAAAACTGGATCTTTATTTATCCCAATATCATAATCAGATTCCTGTAGATACACCACATAATCATCTGAAATGGCAGATCTTCTTTCCCTTTGAGATCTTCTCAAAGCTGCCGGTTGTGGTGATTCTACAATATTTTCAATGGCGATATCCTCATGGAGTGGTGAACCAATATCAATATGTTGTTCTGGTATCTCAACTTGATGATCAAGCTGAGGGACAACAATTTCTCTTGAAGGAAAGGTAATTGGGATATTTACCCTTACTACTTCAAGATCTGCCTTTCTTGGTTCATCACTCCACTAAATTCACCATTCTCCAGGAATCTGGCATTACCAGTTTCAACTATTCTTGTACTATGGTTAGGGCAATAAAATTTGTATCCCTTAGACTTATCTGGATAACCAATGAAATACCCAGATATTGTTTTTAAGTCTAATTTCTTTTCTTGTGGATTATATATTCTAGCCTCTGCTGGACAACCCCAAACATGTAAATGTCTTAAACTAGGTTTCCTACCAATCCACAACTCGAAAGGAGTTGTTGGGACTGCCTTACTAGGAACCCTGTTTAAGATATACATAGCAGTCTTAAGGCTTCATTCCACAATGAAATGGGTACATTAGAGAAGCTCATCATGCTCCTAACCATATCCATAAGTGTTCGGTTTCGCCTTTCAGCAACACCATTCTGCTGAGGCGTACCTGGCATTGTGTATTGAGCACAAATACCACGCTTTTTAGAAATTTGGCAAATGGGCCAGGATGTTGTCCTGACTCATCATATCTACCATAAAATTCACCACCTCGATCTGATCTTATGATTTTAACCTTTCTATCTAATTGTCTCTCGACTTCTATAATGAACACCTCAAGGATGTCAACAGCCTGAGATTTTTCATTAATTAGATACACATAACCATAGCGTGACAGATCATCTATAAAGGTAATGAAATATCTCTCTCCCGTAAAACATGGAATTGAGAGTGGTCCGCAAATATCTGTATGAATTATTTCAAGGAGTTCTTTACTTCTTGTGGCACCTTTCTTAGTGTGTTTGGTTTGCTTTCCTTTTATGCAATCCACACACACATCAAAATCAGTGAAATCTAGGTTATCCAAAATCCCATTCTTCACTAATCTTATTATTCTATCCCTGGAGATATGCCCCAGTCTCCTATGCCACAAGATAGAGGATTTTTCATTTATTAAGCCACGTTTAATACCAACATTCGAATGCAGAGATAATAAAGATTGTGCAAACTCATCATTCAATGAAATTTTATATAAACCATCACATAAAATTCTATGTCCAACCGGAATTGAATTATACATTAAACTGAGTTTTTCACAACTGAATAAAACAGAATATCCAAAAACATCTAATTTGGATATTGACATTAAGTTCCTAGAAATCGAAGGTACATAAAAAGTATCTTCAAGATCCATCTGATGTCCCGTCTCCAAGAGTAGTCGATAAGTACCAACATATTCGACCTCCACTTTGAGACGGTTCCCATAAAGACGAATCTCTCACTTTCCTTCGGTTTCCGGGTTGTAAGGAATCCCTGCATTGAATTAGTTATGTGAGTTGTGGCTCCAGAGTCAATCCACCAAGTATTAGAAGGTACTTCAGCAAGATTTGATTCATAACATACAAAAGAAAGATTTATACCTTTCTTTTCGAACCAAGCTTTCCTCTTGTTGCAGTCCTTCTTCACATGTTCCTTTCTGCCACAGAAGTAGCACTTGACAGTGAAGACCTTTCCATGACCTTGGCTACTTTCCCCATGGTCATGCCCTTTCTTTGATGGAAATCTCTTACCTCTTTCATATTTACCTTTCTTATGGATACCTCCTTGAGTTACTGCCAATACTGAGTGATGCCCTTCTTGCCTCAGTCTCACTTCCTCTTGTACACACATACCAGTTAGCTCATTCAAATTCCACTTATCTTTATGAGTGTTGTAGTGAATCTTGAATGGCCCAAACTGAGGAGGAAGTGAGTTGAGGATGAACTGTACCAAGAAGGATTCATCCACTTTCATACCCAGTGATCCTAACTTAGCAGCCTTATCAGTCATATTTAGAATGTGTTGTTGAACTCCTCTATTACCATCATATTTCATGGTGGTAAGTTCAGCCATAAGGGTGCCAGCTAATGACTTATCTGCAGACTTAAATCGGTCTTTTACAGCAGATAAAAGTTCAGATGCACTAGTAGTATGTGGGAGGGAAGTCTTGATGTTATTGGCTATGGTCATCTTTATGAACATGAGACTGAGTCTATTCGACCTTTCCCAAGCTCTGGCATGACTAACCTGCTCTGCTGTACTTTCAGCAGTCACTTCATCAGGTTTCTCTACCAAAAGGGCCATGTCTAGGTCCAGGACACCCAGTGTAAACTGTACATGCTCAAACCACTCAGAGAAATTTGTACCATCCAGGGCTGGAATGCTAGTGGCATGAGTGTGAAGGGAAGTAGGGACGTTCACTGAAACATAATAGGACATTGCTCACATTAGGCCACGAATCAATACAATAACCTTAAATTTAATTAAGATGAACTATTGATATCACTTTGATTTCTCCTTTGGGCGAAACCTAAGCATATCTAGTGTTCACTCTTTAGGTGAGAACTTTTATCACCTACGTAGGTCTAATATAATTTATGTCACTTAGATAGTAAGTCATGTTACCTTTGGGTATCCAATTCCACACCACTAAGTTACATAAATTACACTACCCTACCCCGGTTCATAATTATTTGAAAGAGACTTTCCTTTGGGCCAGTCCCAATCTCCTAACTAGAACCGCCATCGAGAGTATTATTGTCTTTAATGTCACTTACATTGACAAGTCTTTTATGTAGTTGTATATTCATAAGGTTTACTAACATAGGTCACTTTGGCAACTACTAGATCAATAAGCCTTATGAATACAAAAACTAACCAATAATATTCTCTAATCTTTTATTTGAGAAATGCCATAATACTTCAATTCTATTACTTGACCAACATCAATCAATATTAACACAATAACTTAAATGTGTAACATACTTTAATGATTGATTATAAACAACCATTAGTCGACTACAAGGAAAGACTAGTCGACTTGGGTCAAGTCAAGTCGACTATAAGGAAAGACTAGTCGACTTGAGTCAAGTCAAGTCGACTACACATTTAGGTCTAGTCGACTAGGGCAAGAAAAAGTTAGTCGACTATACCCTATAATTAGTCGACTACAAATTTTATCAGTCGACTACACATATTATTAGTCGACTCCTGTTGGAAGGCAAACTCTCGGTTAAATATTAGTCGACTTGGCAAAAATGGTTAGTCGACTATACACTTTACTAGTCGACTAATCAAAAATATAAGTCGACTCCTGTTAGAAACAGAGAGTTCTCAACTTTCGGGAAAATAAATTAGTCGACTATAACATATGATTAGTCGACTAATAGTCGACGAAACAGTTATCAAATGGCAGTTCCTGTTCCGATGACTTAATCAAAAATTAGGGAAAATTAGGGTTTCTTAATCCTAAATTTTGATCCCTATTAATTGCATAATTAGAGGAGTATGAACATGATATTAGGGTTATGTAATCCTCTATTAATTTCACAATTAAAAGATCAAAAAATTTGATTTTATGAAACATTAATCAAAACCCTAATTTACCATAATCTTTAATCCAAGATGTATTGATTCTTAACACGGCTCTGATACCAAATGTAAGAAATAAAAGCAACTATTATGCGGATTAACAGCCATGAATCAAGAATCAATATCATCTCAAGAATTGAATACGTCATTAAAATACATATACATTAAATCCCCATACCTGAAGCCATTGGAGAAGATTAGATGAAGGTTGAAGAAGACCTTGATTCCTTCCTTTTGATCCTGTAAACCCTAATGCAAATAACCTCTTTTCTCTATCTCCTTTTCCTTGCACAAAACTCTTAGTTTTTCTTTTACTGATGGGTTCTCAAAAATTATGAGAGAAGAGATTGTAATTCTTTGCAGGAGGAGAAAAGTGGGTCGCACATTTGCAAATAAACCCTTGAAATAATACCATCCATCATGGTACCCTTATATCTCAAAAGATTATATAAACTATATAAATGTGACTTTAATATGGGCACCCTTAATATCAGTTAACCTTAATTAGGAATCCAACAAATAACCAAGGTTATTGGTCCACCTTTAATGTGAGATTAACATCAGCCCCTTCATCTCTTCATTTTCAAGTTGTTGGTCATTTTAATTTTATATATCCAACAGAATAATGATTATATGGAATCACATGTTCTAAATAAGCACCCTGCAATTGACAATATCTTATGCATTTTAATACTTGATACACATTAAAATGTCATATTATCAAGTACTTTAAAAACTATAGCGCTTCCCTACTTTGAATCAAAATGTTCAAAGATTAACTTATGCTCATGAAAAGTAAAGTCCAGAGCATATGCTCTATATATTAACAAACAAAACTTCAACTTATTGTGAACCCATGCCATAAAGTATGCACCGAAGGCCCTTAGAAATCAATCCTTAAACCCTTACCCTAGAATTACTCCTAGAGATAGTAGTGGGTACAATTTCAAAGACTCAGTTGCTGCTTCTCTTGTTTAGTGGTGTAATCAGTGGCAACAACTATATTATCATTTGCCCAATTAAACCACTTGCTACTAGTGAGAGAACTCAAACACAATTCTCTCTCAAGTACAAAGGGAGGGGAATAAAATTATCTAAGTTTAGGCATTAATTGGAGAATCTCTAGTACTCCAATTTCAAGATTCCATATTAGTTCATGATGATTTTTAGGCATTGAGACCTGAGAGGCTCCATCACTAGTAGAATATCTGTCAAATTGTGTCAAAAGCTGTGTCGAAAATGCTTGATTTGTTTCAAAATTTTACGGTTGCGTCGAAAAGTTGTGCCAAAAAAGAACACCGAAAAACCCAAATGTTGCGTCGAATATTTGATGCAAATGTCCAATGTTGCATCGAAAATTCGACGCAATATATATATATATATATATATATATATATATATATATATATATATATATATATATATATATATATATATATATAAGTTGAAAAAAGTTGAGAAAATATTTGCGTCGAATATTCAACGCAAAATTGTCCAATTTGCTTTGAATATGCAAAATTTATAGAAAATAAGTTGAAAAAATTAAGAGAAATTATTTACGTTGAAAATTCAACGCAAATGGGACACAATGTATGTCAAATTTTCGAAGCAATGTGATTTATACTTAAATTTCTAAAGTCTTATATGCGTCAAATATTGTAAATTCGACGCAATTTTGACATGGCATGTGCTTTCAAAATTATGAGAAATTTGAAAATTTTTGGTTTAAAAATACTGAAAGTCCTATAATTGTGTGAAATTGTGAAAATTCGACGCAATGTTTTCGTATGCTTCCAGAAATACGTGGAATGTGAAAATTTTTGGGTCAAAAATAGGCTGAAAGTCTTATAATTGTGTCGAATTATGTAAATTCAACGCAAATTTTACATAATTGCATTGAATACTAAATTCAACACAATTATAAGAATTTTTTTCAATTGCAGCTGACATACATACATACATTCATAAACTGATACAATTATGTATAAAAATCAATCAACAACACATGCTGCTGATCCTCCAACCAACAACAAATGTTAATTCTCAACAATAATTACGTATAAAAATCCTCCAACACATGTCAATCCTCCAAACACAACACAAATAAACATCAACACAAACAAACATCATCATTCATAAGCAAACTTAAACATAACAAATATAACCAAACATCAACCAGCATATCAATATGTATAAAAATCTAACAAAATAACAAACTCCCTCCTGGCACTGTCTTTGCACCCGCTGGTACCGTCGTCGCCCCGCTGTTAGTGTAATACCCCGTTCCCGGAATACGTACTTATTTGCGTATTCAGTTTTTCGATCGTATTTTTTGATTTACTTCTTATATCTGACCTATTTTAATTTTAAATATCATTTTCCAACGTATTATATTTTCTATGATTTTCTGGAATTTTCCAGAATTAAAAGGAAATTCTTCAAAACCGGTGTCGACCAGTGCCGCTGATCGATTCCCAAATTTTTATCTTACAAACTGTTTAGAATTTCTAGAAGATTCTTTAGACATTTCTTCTTAGAATTATGTTTATTACTTAAATACTTTTTCTGAAGATTTTACGAATTTATGGATATTCCACCGGAGTCGGTAGAAGACTGATTCCAGTATTTTTATTTCACAAACAGTTAGGAATTTCAAGATGGCCCTTTAGACATTATTCCTTAGAATCATATTTTCTACCTACATTCTTTTTCTGAGGATTTTATGAATTTATGAAAATTCCAACGGAGTCGGTATTTTACTGATTCCGGGGTTTTTAGTTTTAAAACTATAAAGTATTTCTTAAAACGGATTTCACTATGTTTCTTAATATAATATTCTTGATTTTTGATATTTATTTCGGGTCGTTCCGAGATACTTGATTTCGGGACGTATCCGGTATTTTCCCGAAAGATTTCCGCATCCATGACTTCAACCCGGGAATCCGTGGTTTTAATATTTTTATTTTCCGAGTTAGAGAAAATATCTTCTCTTTTCTCATTTCTTTTCCTTTTTCTTTTCCTTATTTCCTTTAACTTCCTCCACAAGCCAAACCCAAAATATCTAAACTTCCACACCCTTCCATTAATCCTCCACCACATATTTTCTCCACCTCATCATCTCCATGGCAAGATTTGATTGGCTAGGGGAGACACCTCACCTCCCCTATTTTACACAAAAACCCCCTTTCTTCTCCAATATTACATCTCCTTAACAAAATCAAATCCTATATAAACTTTCCTATACATTTCTATTTCTTTTTTCTTCACTTCCACAAAGATATTAGCCTTCACAAATTCCCTCATCAACTCAACTTCATCATCTCCATCTCAACCAAGTAACCACTTTGGATTGGGGATCGTCTACTTCTTCATCGGAGATATCGTCGTGGACCAAGTTAACGACCACGATCTTTCCGGACTCGTAAAGCCCCAAATAACCATTCGAGGTGAGTATTTTTACTCACCAAGACTCGTAAAATTCCTTGTATACTTGTGTTGCCAAATACTGTCCCTTTATGTCATCAAAATCATATTTTTAGACATCAAAATCAACCACACCAAAAATCTGATTTTTAGACCTAACAGCAGCATATTTCAGAAGTCCGGTCGACCGGTAGTCGACCGGCAGTCGACCGATGTGCACGAACGTGCACAGTTTTGAGTAGGCGGTCGACCGGTTTACCAACCAGTCGACCGCTAGGAAACCCTGGAGCTCACGGCCCTGTATCGGTCGACCGGCAGTCGACCGACAGGCGACCGTTAGTTGTGTCTCCGGTCGACCGGCAGTCGACCGGAAGTCGACCGACCAAACCTGGAGGTCACGGCCTTGTATCGGTCGACCGGACGTCGACCGTTAGTTGGTGACTGTCCCGTATCGGTCGACCGGCCATTTAACCCAGCCGACCGATAGTCTGGTTTTGGGCCAAAATTGTTGATTCTTATTCTTTCTGAAATTAGATCCTAACCTTGATACATGGGTGATGTATTATCCTTGCTAAATACTTCATAACTGGTATTTCATGACTTGTTCATTAACATTATCAACCGCTTGTCAATTCTTTAGACTTGTCAGTTTTATGTTTCCTTTTAACACATGTATATCACCTGACTTGCTATACCCTCTGGCTAGACCATGACTCACCTTGAATAATTATCAATCTCTTTGTATACGTGTTACCTGATATACATCACCACTTGTCATGCTATCACTTTACATCCAGCATGATATATTTGACTTGTGATTATCTCTTTTACGGGAATATGACTTGTTATTCAGTTTCATGATCAGTGACCTGTTTTCCTACTTTACATGCAGTGACCTGACTATATAGTACTGGTGTACTCCTAAATTCCTGATCATGTTCATTTTCTATTATTTCCCATAAAGTGATAATTAGCTAATAAATCTTAAAAAGGACAACTTGTATGGGTATGGGAGGAAGTGATGGATGCCGGAATGATATCTTGCTTATAGTATGGGAATGACATATATTGGCGGTACTGTTATGATTACTGTTATGATTACTATTAGGGGGACTTCGAGCCTCCAAAGCCGGTCCCAGGTGGTGGGAACCGTTGGACCACTAAACTGGTCCCCGGTGCATGTGAACAAAGCCGGTCCCAGGTGGTGGGAACCGTTGGGCCAGAAGACTGGTCCCCGGTGCATGAGTACCATTATAAGAAGCTCTATCAGTTCTCCATCTGCTTCCGTTAACAACCCTCGGATAACTTATATATGGATGTATGTGTGTTGGGGTGCACACCTGGACACATACCGAGATATATGGGTCAGACGAGTAATAATAATAATAGACATCACCTATTGATTTCTGTTGTGTTTCCTATTATAGTTTCCGTTATGTGTATCCTTTACTCGTGTTATGGACCCCTGATCATTATTGTTATGCATTCCTGTTTTGACTATGATACGATTTGCAACTCTGATTCTATACGCTTGGATTTATGTGGCATGAGACAAGGGTATATATATGAGGGTTTCCTTGTTTGGATTATTCCTTCGATGTACTAGTCTCATGTGACCGTGACTTAAGCGTATACAATCAGTCTTGCTTATATTCAGCTTTACTTGGGACTTCCTGATTTATGATTATGCTATACCTGTCCGTGTATATCACACTTGAGTTCTAACCCCCTATTCTTATCTCTTTGCCACTTGGCATGTAGCCTGTTCATTGTTGGGAGGTCCTGACTCCCTTGGATTTGTATGTTCAGGTTAGAAGCTGGATCGAAGTGGAGCTGTCCACTGTAGATCGAGTTTTCCTTGAGAACAGGCTGATTTGTCCCAGCTTCTTCCGTGCTAGTCTCCTCTTTTGACTCACGGGATCTTCACCCTACTCGTGAGCATCTTGTATTTATCCTGTATATTTTACTTTTGGACTTGTTATGATAAAAGACACATGTAATGTGTATATGTTTATCATACTGTGATGACTTTGTACATGTACTTTTGTGTTGGCATATGGAAGAATACCACGCTTTGTGTCGTACTCTGATTACTTATTGTACTTTTATGCTTAGCGTATATACGTGGGGGCTTCTTCTGACCTACGTATATACGTCGCAGTGACGTCCCCGTATCCGTGAAATCGGGGCGTTACAGGTTGGTATCAGAGCTTAGGCTCTCACACCTAAAGTACAATCAAGTAGCAAATTATTGTAATTTGCAATTGCCAACTACAATGTACAAAGTTATCTAGTCTTTCCTGAATTCCTTCCTTGATTAATTCTTTCGTGTCCTAAACTCCTTCCATTTGTTTCCAATTCCAGTTATCTTTTCCCAATTCGGTATGGAGAGAAGGTCGGGCCGTAATCACTCTGGGCAAGTTTCGAATGGACCCACAGGAGAGAATGTGGATATACTGAGGGTTATCCAGATGATGATGGAGAACCAGCAGCAACAGACGGAGCTCCTCCGGCAAGAGTTAGCAGTTCCTAAAGGACAGAGGCCGGGGAATATCTCAGATTTTAGACGGCTGCAGCCAGCCATATTCACGGGTGAAGAGAAACCCCTGGATGCTGAACAATGGCTGACGGACACATCAGACCTGTTGAAAGCAGCCCGAGTACCAGAGGAAAACCAAGTTGAGGTCGCCAAGATTCAGTTGAAAGATGTAGCTAGAACTTGGTGGCTAGCTGAAGAAGCCAGATTGGAGAAGCCTGTCACTTGGGACACATTCTCCAAGAGCTTCTATAGCAGGTTCTTCCCTGCCACTGCTCAGAAGGACATGGAAGAGCAGTTCATCAGACTTCAGCAAGGGAACAAGTCCGTGGATGAGTATGCCGCGGAATTTCTGAGGCTTAGCCGCTTCGCTCCGTATATGGTGACGGATGAGGAGAAGCGGGCAAGCAGATTCCAGCAGGGATTGCAGATGGATATACAAGTCTTTCTAATGCCCCAGCAGCTGAAGACATATTCAGCAGTTCTCACCATAGCTCGAGAAGTGGAGCGTGGACTAGAGAAGAAGAAAGAGAACTTGATGAGGAACCAGGCCAAGAAGAGGCCTTTTCAGTTAATGGATGAGGATGATGGAGTTAGGGTAACCCAAGGCCCGATGATTCAGAGACCATTCCAATCTCCTCTTTCTCAGATGATATGCAATTACTGCCACAGAACCGGACATTATAAGAGAGATTGTCGAGAGGCCAAGGGATTATGTTTAGTGTGTGGATCAGGGAGACATATGCTAAGGGATTGCCTACACAGGAAGTTTGGACATGTGGCACCAGTCCGACCAGCACTTCCAGTACCTGTTAGACCAGCTCTTCCAGCCCCTTCACATCCAGTCCCAGCACTTCCAGTCCCGCCACTTAGGATGCATCCAGAACACGTTGATCGGAGAGCTCCATTTCCACCCCAACAGTATGGTAGGGGAGCAAGACCTAGAGCAGACCGGGTAGAGGCCAAGGTTACATCATGGCAGCAGAGGCATCAGATGATGCAGCTGAATGTGGAGACCAGTATCCAGATCAGGAACCTTGAGGATATCATGGTAACCACTACCCCAGATCTTGTATTTACGTTAGTTATCTTTCTTAATATTTCCTTATCATCCTCTCCTTGTCTATTTTAGTCCTTCATATGTTCACTTTCATATGTTCACTTTAACCCTGTTTTGGAATGTTTGAGACCTTTGATTTCACCCTTGTCCCCTGTATGTTCAATTTACCCCTTAATGAAATTGCGAGGACGCAATTTTTGTAAGGTGGGTGGATTGTAATACCCCGTTCCCGGAATACGTACTTATTTGCGTATTCAGTTTTTCGATCGTATTTTTTGATTTACTTCTTATATCTGATCGATTTTAATTTTAAATATCATTTTCCAACGTATTATATTTTCTATGATTTTCTGGAATTTTCCGGAATTAAAAGGAAATTCTTCAAAACCGGTGTCGACCAGTGCCGCTGATCGATTCCCGAATTTTTATCTTACAAACTGTTTAGAATTTCTAGAAGATTCTTTAGACATTTCTTCTTAGAATTATGTTTATTACTTAAATACTTTTTCTGAAGATTTTACGAATTTATGGATATTCCACCGGAGTCGGTAGAAGACTGATTCCAGTATTTTTATTTCACAAACAGTTAGGAATTTCAAGATGGCCCTTTAGACATTATTCCTTAGAATCATATTTTCTACCTACATTCTTTTTCTGAGGATTTTATGAATTTATGAAAATTCCAACGGAGTCGGTATTTTACTGATTCCGGGGTTTTTAGTTTTAAAACTATAAAGTATTTCTTAAAACGGATTTCACTATGTTTCTTAATATAATATTCTTGATTTTGATATTTATTTCGGGTCGTTCCGAGATACTTGATTTCGGGACGTATCTGGTATTTTCCCGAAAGATTTCCGCATCCATGACTTCAACCCGGGAATCCGTGGTTTTAATATTTTTATTTTCCGAGTTAGAGAAAATATCTTCTCTTTTCTCATTTCTTTTCCTTTTTCCTTTTCCTTATTTCCTTTAACTTCCTCCACAAGCCAAACCCAAAATATCTAAACTTCCACACCCTTCCATTAATCCTCCACCACATATTTTCTCCACCTCATCATCTCCATGGCAAGATTTGATTGGCTAGGGGAGACACCTCACCTCCCCTATTTTACACAAAAACCCCCTTTCTTCTCCAATATTACATCTCCTTAACAAAATCAAATCCTATATAAACTTTCCTATACATTTCTATTTCTTTTTTCTTCACTTCCACAAAGATATTAGCCTTCACAAATTCCCTCATCAACTCAACTTCATCATCTCCATCTCAACCAAGTAACCACTTTGGATTGGGGATCGTCTACTTCTTCATCGGAGATATCGTCGTGGACCAAGTTAACGACCACGATCTTTCCGGACTTGTAAAGCCCAAATAACCATTCGAGGTGAGTATTTTTACTCACCAAGACTCGTAAAATTCCTTGTATACTTGTGTTGCCAAATCATGTCCCTTTATGTCATCAAAATCATATTTTTAGACATCAAAATCAACCACACCAAAAATCTGATTTTTAGACCTAACAGCAGCATATTTCAGAAGTCCGGTCGACCGGTAGTCGACCGGCAGTCGACCGATGTGCACGAACGTGCACAGTTTTGAGTAGGCGGTCGACCGGTTCACCAACCAGTCGACCGCTAGGAAACCCTGGAGCTCACGGCCCTGTATCGGTCGACCGACAGTCGACCGACAGGCGACCGTTAGTTGTGTCTCCGGTCGACCGGCAGTCGACCGGAAGTCGACCGACCAAACCTGGAGGTCACGGCCTTGTATCGGTCGACCGGACGTCGACCGTTAGTTGGTGACTGTCCCGTATCGGTCGACCGGCCATTTAACCCAGCCGACCGATAGTCTGGTTTTGGGCCAAAATTGTTGATTCTTATTCTTTCTGAAATTAGATCCTAACCTTGATACATGGGTGATGTATTATCCTTGCTAAATACTTCATAACTGGTATTTCATGACTTGTTCATTAACATTATCAACCGCTTGTCAATTCTTTAGACTTGTCAGTTTTATGTTTCCTTTTAACACATGTATATCACCTGACTTGCTATACCCTCTGGCTAGACCATGACTCACCTTGAATAATTATCAATCTCTTTGTATACGTGTTACCTGATATACATCACCACTTGTCATGCTATCACTTTACATCCAGCATGATATATTTGACTTGTGATTATCTCTTTTACGGGAATATTGACTTGTTATTCAGTTTCATGATCAGTGACCTGTTTTCCTACTTTACATGCAGTGACCTGACTATATAGTACTGGTGTACGCCTAAATTCCTGATCATGTTCATTTTCTATTATTTCCCATAAAGTGATAATTAGCTAATAAATCTTAAAAAGGACAACTTGTATGGGTATGGGAGGAAGTGATGGATGCCGGAATGATATCTTGCTTATAGTATGGGAATGACATATATTGGCGGTACTGTTATGATTACTGTTATGATTACTATTAGGGGGACTTCGAGCCTCCAAAGCCGGTCCCAGGTGGTGGGAACCGTTGGACCACTAAACTGGTCCCCGGTGCATGTGAACAAAGCCGGTCCCAGGTGGTGGGAACCGTTGGGCCAGAAGACTGGTCCCCGGTGCATGAGTACCATTATAAGAAGCTCTATCAGTTCTCCATCTGCTTCCGTTAACAACCCTCGGATAACTTATATATGGATGTATGTGTGTTGGGGTGCACACCTGGACACATACCGAGATATATGGGTCAGACGAGTAATAATAATAATAGACATCGCCTATTGATTTCTGTTGTGTTTCCTATTATAGTTTCCGTTATGTGTATCCTTTACTCGTGTTATGGACCCCTGATCATTATTGTTATGCATTCCTGTTTTGACTATGATACGATTTGCAACTCTGATTCTATACGCTTGGATTTATGTGGCATGAGACAAGGGTATATATATGAGGGTTTCCTTGTTTGGATTATTCCTTCGATGTACTAGTTTCATGTGACCGTGACTTAAGCGTATACAATCAGTCTTGCTTATATTCAGCTTTACTTGGGACTTCCTGATTTATGATTATGCTATACCTGTCCGTGTATATCACACTTGTGTTCTAACCCCCTATTCTTATCTCTTTGCCACTTGGCATGTAGCCTGTTCATTGTTGGGAGGTCCTGACTCCCTTGGATTTGTATGTTCAGGTTAGAAGCTGGATCGAAGTGGAGCTGTCCACTGTAGATCGAGTTTTCCTTGAGAACAGGCTAATTTGTCCCAGCTTCTTCCGTGCTAGTCTCCTCTTTTGACTCACGGGATCTTCACCCTACTCGTGAGCATCTTGTATTTATCCTGTATATTTTACTTTTGGACTTGTTATGATAAAAGACACATGTAATGTGTATATGTTTATCATACTGTGATGACTTTGTACATGTACTTTTGTGTTGGCATATGGAAGAATACCACGCTTTGTGTCGTACTCTGATTACTTATTGTACTTTTATGCTTAGCGTATATACGTGGGGGCTTCTTCTGACCTACGTATATACGTCGCAGTGACGTCCCCGTATCCGTGAAATCGGGGCGTTACAGTTAGGTTACCTGACGTTTAGTTGTCTCGCCATAAACTGGGCCACGAGCTGCTGCATCTTTCTCCGACTCACCTCCAAACTGGCGATCATCTGATAGCCGTCCTCTGATTGCTGTCTCATGGTTTGAACTTGCTGCTCAATCCGGGCAGTGTTGGTGTCCCTCATGAAGGTCCTGGTGCTTCTGGGAACATCTATGTGTATCCTGAGCCTCGTCAAACGTTCAAATGTCTCGAGAGTTGCTTGTATGTTGGCGGTTTTCTCATCGTTGCCATCTGCTATCATCACATCATAATGCCTCTCGAGCTGGACCTGAAAATTATCAAATGCATTAAAAGTATACTTAGATTTATACCATTTTTGTAAAATGTAAGGATATATAAATAAACTTTTAATACTTACATCAACATACATGGCTTCATCGGTGACTGGCTTGCTCCGGTGCGAGGAATAGGAAGCTCACCCTCAGGAGCACCCAGTGCATCCATCTTCAAGAATTTCTTATTGTAGATCTCCTTTGCGTACGACCCCCTCCAGCGGGCTTTTCTCTATTACAAATGCAATAAACTTAAAATTAAACTTAAAAAAATAAAATTAACTTTAAAAGCAAATACGCTATAAAAGTAAATAAACATAAATTTACACTTGCAAATTTGCCCATATAGAAGAACGTCTCTACCCATCCTATGTAGCAAGTCATTGACAGCGCGAGAGGCTTTACATTTTTTGCTTTTCGACTACAAATTAAAAAATAAACAAATCAATTAATTTGTCGTGTATAATAATATATAAATGATTCATAATTTATTTATTTTACCGAGCCACTCTCATCGTCTTGGCTATTATTCTCATATGTCGACAATAGCTTCTTCCAAGTTTCATTTGTTCGCCCGAAGGCCCATCACTCTAGTTTTGATGATGATTAACTCATGTACTTATAGTACTAATAACCTTGTATTTAATCAGTATCAGATATTTGAT
Source organism: Agave tequilana (assembly GCA_038442645.1). NCBI lineage: Eukaryota > Viridiplantae > Streptophyta > Magnoliopsida > Asparagales > Asparagaceae > Agave > Agave tequilana. Next base: position 160,661 of record JAVJIF010002537.1, on the reverse strand, counting down.
CAAGATCTTAGTTGGTGTTTAGCTTCAACAAAGATTTCAAGTCAAAATTTTGGAGTTAGCACGTGTTGATTCAAGAGCTCGCGCATCAAGATTGCATCAAGTACTCAAGAGGAGTCTAACTCATTTGATCAAGGTTTGGACCAAGTCAAGAAGGAGAAGAAGACCTTCAAGAGAAAATTTCCAAGGAGACTTGTGTCATATTTGTAAGTGTCAAGATTTTATTTTTTAGATAAAATGTAAAGGATAAATTAGTTGGTGGATTGCTCAAGTTCATATATACTCACACACAAGATTTATTTGTGTTTTTATAAAAGAGTTTCGTTTTGAAAAATATCGATTTGGTTTTTAACCTTCAAAATATACATGTGTTTTATCAAAACCTATTTTAGAGCTTAATGTCAAAAACATAAATATTTCATCATATATGTGTAGTGGATCATATTCATACACACTAAGCTTCAAAAGTGTTTAGAATATCTTGTTTTTGTATTTGAAAAGATTTTGAAAAAATCATTTTTGAAAAATACAGGTTTTTGTTTAAGGCAAAACTTCTATATTACAAAAATAGTTCAAAATATTTGTAGTATGTTTTGATTTCTAATTAAACATGTTTGTATATCAAAGTATATCAATTAACTTATTTTTGTAGAATTTATGAGAATTTATGGGATTTTATTGAAGGTAAAAAGACCAAGTTTTAAATCTTTAAAAACTTTATTCTGGTCTTCTGCCGGTCGACTGCACGGTCGACCGAGTTAGAGGTCGGTCGATCGATGTGCACGTGCACAGGCTTGTTTGGTTGGGGGGCCGGTCGACCGACCTGGTCGACCGCTAGAGAGTTCTGTTCTCTGAATCTGGCCCCGGTCGATCGGGCTGTCGACCGGCAGAGAGCTTCTGCTTTCTGTATCCAGGCCTCGGTTGACCGGGCGGTTAACCGGTAGCTCAACGGTCGAAAATCTGACCGTTGGCGGTCGACCGGGCGGTCGACCGACAGTAGCGTCAGCTGCTGATTTGGACCCCAACGACTAGATTTTGGAGGCCTATAAATTAGGGTTCCCTTGGACTATTTTCTACAAGATTTGAAGTAGGTTTTCAAGATAGTTTTTCCTACACTTCTAAGTGTTTGTCTCCACTTGTTTTAGAGCCAAATATTTTCATATCAAAAGGAGAGTTTTTCAGAGTGTTTTGAAAAAGAGATTTCTTGAGTTTTTCACCACAAATTCTATTCAAGTTTTTCTCACACATACTTGAGCTATCCATTGCTACATCAATCCTATAGGGATCTTTTATGAGAGAGTGTTAGGTGATCAAAGTGTTGAGATCACCAAAGTGTTCATCTTTGTATTTGAGAAGGCGGACTTGCGGGTTCATGTTGTTTTGATTTCTAATGGGAGCTCGGTGTAGAGGTGCGGCCTCGGCAAGCTAGTGTGCTTGCGTGTGTTGTTCTTGCGGGAACAAGAGAGGGACTAGTGAGTCCAAGGAGTTCTAGTGTGAACTCGTTGTAGGTGTTGCGACACCGAGTGATCCGGTGGGATCGTTTATAGTGGAAATCCTTCATAGTGTTGAAGGCGGGGACGTAAAGCAAGGGTGCTCGAACCTCGAAATAAATCTCCCGTGTTTACGATTGCTCTCTCTATCTCTCACTTGTGTTTATATCTTGCATGCTTACATTGCTCATCTACTTATATTCTTGATATATATTGTGCTTAAATTGATATTTTCTTGGGATTGTTTGCTCACCCTTGTATTCAACCAAGAGAGCCATAGCAGCACCTCAACTCTTATTTAGAGAAATCTTGAGGAGATAGTCCAGAGCCTGTCACCGGGAATTCGGCTACACTCTTAGGTTATACCTTGTGTGTTTAGCTTAATAATTTTTAGTTTGCTTAAATAGTTTTAATTCCGCATTAATTCATCATTAAATTAGCTAGTCACCTATTCACCCCCTCTAGGTGATTTCAATTGGTACCAAAACTTGGTGCTCTTGGTTTGGGTCTAACAATCTTGAGTTAAAGATCCTTATTTTAACTAATCATAATATTTATACACACACATGGATTTCATGTCACCTCTCACTTTTGATATTCTTAACATCCAAACTTGGAAGGTTAAGATGCCAATGTACAAAACCCTAGGTATTCATATTTATTTTGTCACTATTAAAGATTCTTATTGTTTAAATGGCAAATATATTAAGGCTAATGCAAAAGCCATCTATGCTTTAAAGTCAACCCTAAATGATGAATATTTATCTAAGATTTCTAATTTTAATTCGGCTTTTGTAGTATGGAACACTATAGTCTCCCTTTGCGAACAAGAGCAATACTATGCGGGGAGCGACTTGGATGATGGAAGTGATGCTTCTAACTTATGCTACATGGTCCAAAGGAATAGCTGCCTTGAGGTAAACTCTGAATCCGAGCTTGATGAGGATGTTGACATGTCATATGATGACCTTTCTTCATTTTGTCAACAACTTCTTGAAAAATATGATTTGCTTAAAAAGAATAATAAGAATTTGAAAATAAATTTGATTCCATGTTAAAATAAAAAGATTCCTTTCAAAATATGTTGGAATGTATTTCAAACGAAAATGAATGTTTGAAAAATGAGAATTTTTTCTTGTTTTCTAAACTAAATGATATTTGTGAATGAAACAATGCTTTGAAGAATAAAATTAATTTGGTGGAAAAAGAAAAAGAAATTGCTTTACAAGAAAACAACACTTTGAAAAGAAAAATTGTTTCAAAAGAAAAGGAAAATATTTCTAAAAAGAAAAAGAGTGTTGATTCTCATTCTCACCATGTTTTTCATGCCACTATTGATAAAAATGAGATTAAATTTTTAAAAAATAGAATAGATTGTTTGAGCTCAACTTTGAGCAATTGTACATTTAATCATAATAGATTGGAAACCTTGTTTCAAAAAAAATAAGCTCCACATGTTCACGCACATCACCCACGGCACACATATGAATACTTTGCACATCATGATCACACTCATTCACTGTGCATGCTAGAGTGTACAAATGTAAACATTGCAGCCGCAAAAGCCATTTGGTAAAATTTTATTTTGATGGATTAAATTCTACAAAATTTGCAAATAAAAATGTTTGAGTTCCGAATAATGCTAACCCCTGTGGACCCAAAAGAAAATGGGTACCAAAATCCCTACCTCTTGTGTTTGATGTAGGTGTGGGCTCTCATATGACGTGAGAGGATTGGTACCTTGGTGGTGGATGCATGGGCTCAATGAACACTACAAATTGATCCACCGCTATCAAGAAAGTTTGGTGGGATGACCACCTTATTTTGGAGACTTAGAGACTAGTGCATATGATTTGATAACTATCTTTAAACTCTCATTTAATTTACATGCTTTTACATAATATTTTTAGCATGTTTTGATATTGTGCTTCATGTGGTAACTACTTGTTTAGATGTAGCATTCATTAAAACTTGTGTCTATATTTGTACAAGTAGTGAGCAACATTTAATTCTTATATGTTTGTACTTCATTGCTCATTTGTACTCATTACATGTACATGTATAACCTAGTTTTGATGATTTTTTCATTTATACATATTTTTCATATTCTTATATATGTTTGCTTCATGTATATGTATTTTTGTTGAAAACTAATAAATATACATGTATACCCTTGAGTCACTTGCCTTCATGCAAATTCTATTATCGACTCGTTTGTGTTTGGGATATGTATGTATATTTTTAGTTTTGATAGAACATACATATACCTTGAAGTTTAATTTTAATGAAAAATAAATTTTTATGATTTTGATATGTTTAGATGTTTTGAGCTTTATTGATTATTTTCATGAATATGTTATTCACTTGATTATTGTACACTCACATTTCTTTTATTTTCTCATGACCTTATTTTCATGGGCATTTTTGAGCTTTATAGATTTCAAATGTCAACTTTTGTGTATTTAGTATGGCTCATGAGATATATATGTTTTATTTTCATGTTTGAAGGATCTTTAACTAGTTTTTTTAAAAATTACTTTAAACTAGTTATTTATTCTTCAATGGGTAGAGTTTTCAAATTTTGTAAAATATTTTCAAACTCTTATTTTTGAAAACCCCTAATAACCCTTAAAGGACGGATGGATGGGCGACCATGCCTTGTGAGCCATATTGAAAATCTTTTAACATGTGCATGATTAGGGTGGATAGTTATGAGTAATACACATGAACTTCATGAAATTCTATTTTTGTATACTCATATATGTTTTCTTATATATGTATGCTTCAAATTTCAAATAATATCAATTTCAATTGGTATTTTTATTTTCATACATATATATAATTTGATTGTGCTTGATTTACAATATCCTTACATGATTAAAGTACACATTATGTTTATGCTAAGTTTGACTTAAATCTTGATTTCAATTGTTATCTAAATTGGTACTTTAATGAGCTTATGCTTTTTTCAATTGGTATTTCAATTGGTATCAAAATATACTTCATATTTTACCTTTTAATTTATATCAAAATTTATAATATACTTCAATTGGTATCAATATGTTTCGATTTCAATTGGGTTTCAATTTCAATTGGTATCAAAAGTATTTTACCTTTTATTTGGTATCAAAATTTACCATATATTTCAATTGGTATCAAAATATAAAATATTTTACTTTCATTGCTATCAAAATGTATAAATGTTTCAATTTTAATTGGTATAAAAAATTTTCAATTTCAATTGATATCAAAAATCTTATGATATCTTAAAATTTTATTTATTTACAGGTGGTATCTCAAAATTTATTTTATTACTTTAAGTATTATCAAAATTTGTGTTAAAAATGTTTTGATATGTATTGCCTATATGCAAGAGGAGCTTAACATCTCTTCTATATATAAATTCATGTTGAGTGTATCTTATATTGAGGAGCTTGACATCTCTTCTTTATGCGATACACGTGTGTAGGGGGGCTTAACATCTCTAAGCATTGCATGTTATGATCTATGTGAGTTAAAGTTTTGTCGTCCCTTCTTCATGTAATGCATGTATGCAGGGGAGCTAACTTAACATCTTCCACTTCATGAGTGTATTTTGCATATATATTCTTATTATTAATTTATTTTTCACCCCTTTGTTGATGATTGACAAAAAGGGGGAGAATGATTTTGGGTTTATATATACATGTTTAGAAATTGAGTTTATGCAAATATTGAGTTTATACATATATTGAGTTTATGCATGTTCTATATTCTATATATGCATGTTTATTCAAAAAGGGAGAGAAGTATTTTAGAGTTTTCTATATGCATACTTATGTTATCTTCTTGTTTTATACAAAAAGAGGGAGAAGAATTGTAATACCCATAGTTAGTAATACTGTATTTTATTTTCCTGAAGTATTTATTTTAATTTACAGATTACTTTTTCTAATCAACTTAATTTATTATTTTCTTTCTTGTGATTATTACTATTATTAAATATGAAAATTATTTTAAGGTAATAAATGGTATTTTAGCTTTAAATATTATTACCATTTTAAGTATCGATATTTTTAGTTACTTATTACTATTAGTTTTATATTAACCATTATTATTATTAATTGTTAACTAAATTAGTATTCCCATTATTTCATTAAGATTATTATTATTTATTGTTATTACTATTATTGATTGATATTATTGGTAGTGGATATTTCTATTTTCATTTCGTTGTTAATTATTATTTATTATTTTTAGTAAGAGTTATTGAATTCATTATTAATACTATTTTGTATTTATTATTATTATGACTACTATTATTATAGCTGGTATGTTTATATTTTTAGTAGTAGCATTATTTCCTTTTCCTTGTATCCTTGATTCTACCCATACCCATTAGCTTTGATCCAAACCCATTTCAATATTCTATTACCTATTTGGATCCAACCCGTTAGCATAACCGCTACCTGAACCCCATTACTCATTAACTTGTTGATCCTTACACCCATTATGAATCCTGGTACCTAACCCGTTGTCTAAACCCAACGCCCATTGGTGATCCTATACCCTCAACCCGTTTGGATTCAAGACCCAATAACCATTACCCATTAAACCCAATAACCTATTCTATATAAATTATCTTAACCCTAATCTAAACCTAATTCTTCTCTTTCCAACTCCAGCCGCCCAAACCCAACCTCTTCACCGAATCTGCGGCAACAACAGCAGCCAATCCTCTCTCCTTTGGCCGTGATCCGTTCCCCTCCTTATCGCCGGAGCCCCGACGTCCGAGCAAAGCCGCCGCACTCATCTCCGAGACCACCCCCGTGGCAGCCGCACGAGGTCTACCGGAGGCGGAGATGCACCCCGGAGCTCCGCCCGCTCCTGGCTGGCGCACAGCCAGCCCACCAGCGCCCCTCTAACGCCTCCAGGCCGGGCAACCGCGCAGCAGCGGCAACGCAGTCCAGGCCTCCACCTCCCCGTGCCAGCACAGGCCACACGCGCACCCGCCGGATCTCCTCCTTCCTCTCTCCGGCGACAACCGGCAACTCCTCGACGAACCACCAGCAGCGCCCCTGTCGACAGCCCATGCCCCCTCTCCCCTGTGTGCGCAGTCCAGGCCGTCTCCCTTCTCTCCGGCGAGACATCGTCGGCGACTTAGCCTTCCACGTGATCCCGGAACACTTCGGCGGAGCACCCGGCAGCCCTCGATCTGTCGACCAACACCCCGGCCTTCCTCTCCATCTCGCCGTAATCTCTATCTTCTCCGTCGACCCCGCCGGAGTCTTCCCCATGTAATGGCCGCGACTCTCCATTTCCCTCTTGCAGTGAGTTTAGTCCCTTCTCCCTCTCTCTTTTATTATTTGTGTGTTGGGTGCTTAAATATGTGTTGTGTTATATTTTAATGTGGGTGTGTGCAGTGAATACATGCATATTATGTGTATCATTTTTTTAGCATGCTGTGAATGTATTGGCGTTCAGGCATGTGGATGGTGATGGATGCGTGAGCATGGTTGAGTTGGTAATGCCCGTATATGTATGTATGTACGTGTAGGGGTATACCCGCATGCATCCGTATGCACGTGTGAGTGTTTAGTATGCATTTATATTTATTTGCATGTATTGGTTGCGTGCTACAGCATTTCGGACTTGTTGGTGAGACTGGACCAGTTACCGGAGATCCGGACACTATTTGGATTCGTGTCGTTGTGGACCCGACACACAGGAGATTCGAAGACCGAACCATAGGATGATCCGTAGATCAGTGCCAGTTCGTGCAGTGAAGACCAGACGGCGATTCGGTTCCGAAACCGCGTCATTTCATGTGAGTGTTTCTCTCCCTCTTTCTATTTTCTCTCTCATTATTATATGCATTGGTTTATAGATGAATTTTAATGTGTATGTAGAGTGAATGTAGAACTTGTATACTTTGTTGTGTGAGAGAGAGGAGGCATATACATGTTTTATTGTGTAGAGATCACCGAGCATGAAGGTGGACGGTCGTCTCCCGTTTATTTTACATGTTGGATGTATAGGAATATGATATGCATGATTATTGATACATGTTAGAACCCTCATGTTTGTCCTATGTATATCTAGAGTATTGTTGTAGACATATCAGGATGTAGCATGAGGGTATTTGAGATGGATATGGTGGTAATGACTTGATCTAATAGAACTTAGATGCATGTATATGTTGTGATACCGAGTATTGGGATATCATGTTTGATCTTAATAGAAATGTGAACTCTTGAGGATTTGAGATTTAGAGTTGTATGTTAGAGTGAGGGATTAGTGCTGATATTGATATATGTTGGAATGACAATTATTATATCAAATTCATTGATGTATATTGGTACTTGACGATCATGTAACTGTTGGGAATGTAAGTTAGATAGGATGACTTTGGATTGATCTGGGACTTATGCTATTTACATTGTATGATGATCAGTAATTAGACCTGACTTTATTAGTTGAGAATTGAGGACATATCAGATATGACTGGATTAGTTGAGTTGTGACTTAAATTGATCTTGAGTTAGAGGTTACCCAGGATCTATATTCCTTTTTATTGGAGCCTGTCTTGTATTGTGGTGAGATTGACGTTGCAGGCATTTGGGATCTGTTAGATGCTATGTTGTTGATGTTGATTATCAAGAGTAGATATTCTAGATTACTTATTGAGGATGTTGACTGTTTAGATATAATTCAATATGTATTGACTTGTTGATCTCGAGGACATACCATATACTTCATGATTGGTTATTGATTATTTCAGTTAACAGAGATGACTTATTATGATGGTGATCTACATCTTGGAGTTTGATAATAGTTATTATTTGATCTCAGTTGTTGAGGGTATAGGATTAGAACATATTGGTGTTGAGGAGAGGACTAATTACAGATTCATTGATATGATAGTCACCGTTTTGGATTGCACTGATACGGACTGATACTTAGTGATTCATGAGAATTGTATTGAGACTATAAGTTGATGGATTAGTTATTGATATCTCTTTAACATGGATGGATGAGATTATGGTCAGCTTTAGTTGAGACTGTTTATTGAGCAGTAGCTAGACTGTTACTGTTATTTTATCCATGTTATTGAAGTTACTGGGAAAATGATTGTTTGACCGTAACCACGGTACAGTCCTATTGTTCATCGTATACACGGTTACTGTTACTGTTACTGTTACTGTTACTGATATTATTCACCGTGTATACGATTACTGATTGACTGTTACTGTACTGTTATTGTTACTGTCACCGTATCGTCCCAGTGTCCTAGATAATATGGACATTGACTGGTTTAACTGAATTGAATGAATAATAATGTAAATGGACAACTTACACTGGGATTGGGGAAATTGATGGAGGAGACAGCGTCTGTATTTTGGGTGGACCTAGGATACAGGTTGCGCAGCCGACTGAGGGTTCCACTGCAGGGTTCCTGGGGGATGACTGACATCCCATCTGTACTGTTACTGTTCCACTGTTTTCACAGTGAGATTACTGTTACTGTTACTGAGTACCTAGCGGTACGGCCTGGTTCAGCGCCAGGAAACTGAGGCCGTGGTCCCGGGTATGTACGGGACCCACCTAAAGCATGGACAATGTCTCCAACCAATCAGTTTCAATAACTTAGGACCCTGATTGACACATGTAGTAGGCGTAGTATGGGATGCGTCTATTACAGGTGGCAATTGGTGTTCGCTGACATAATAAATGAAAATAAACTGTTAATGTATTGTGACTGACCTTAATCACCTGACTGTATATTATATTACTGTGATAGACATATAACTATAACCCTGACTAGACTTGGATACCAGCCTAGTGACATCTGATAGGTTACCTATTGTGACATCAGTTGCTTGCTTACTATTGATCAGTTGTTGCCTATCTTTATTCGTGTTGTTATTATGTTTATTACAGTTCTGTTATTTATCTGTTATATGGCCTCTTTTATCTGTAGTTGCCCTTATTACTATTTATGCACATTGTTTCTTCCGCACGAGCTTTTCCCCTTTACACACACACTCATTATGGTCGCGTTCTGACGACCCTGGATTTGCACGTCCAGATATTGGACGGTTGGTTTCCTTTGTGCAGGTGTTCGTTGAGGCCGTATGCTTCGCGAATAGCTGGAGCTTCTTCCTATTCTATTCTGGTACTCTTTTCTTTTTAGCTTTCATATTATTTCCTGATTCTTGTCATATTAGTTCAGTTCTTATTCCAGTCATTCTTCTATCTCTTGATTCATATGATATCATGCGTGGTTGTTTATATGTGGTATTGCAGTAGTCATGATTTATTACGTTTAGATTTATAGCTCGTTTCAGGTTACAATTGAGGCTTAGCGTGTATACGTGGGGTATTTTCCTCGCGTATATGCGTCGCCATAACGTCTCCGTATCTTTAGGATCGGGGCGTTACAGAGTGGTATCAGAGCCTAGGTTCGACATAAAAGAGAACCTAGTTCCTACCTGTAACCTGAGACAGTTATGTTGACACTGCAATATACATATACTATTCATATGATAATATTGACTTCCTTTGGAATTGATCGTCCTCCCTTTGGAATTCCGTTCTTGATCTGTTGATATTCATGATTCCAACACTTCAATTAGAGTGATTTGGATGTCCATCTTAATTTCATCTTTCCTTCCTATTCATTCCTCCTGATTCTATCTCTTGAGATCGGTTACTCCATGTTGAAGCTGGTAGTAGAGATCAGAGCGCGCAGCGAAATCGTGGTGTCCCAACGAGGCGACGTGGATTCTTATTGTGTTCCCTCTTGGTCTTTGATTCTTTTACCATTCCCTGCCCTAATTGAATTTCGAGGACGAAATTTTTATTAAGGTGGGTAGAATGTAATACCCATAGTTAGTAATACTGTATTTTATTTTCCTAAAGTATTTATTTTAATTTACAGATTACTTTTTCTAATCAACTTAATTTATTATTTTCTTTCTTGTGATTATTACTATTATTAAATATGAAAATTATTTTAAGGTAATAAATGATATTTTAGCTTTAAATATTATTACCATTTTAAGTATCGATATTTTTAGTTACTTATTACTATTAGTTTTATATTAACCATTATTATTATTAATTGTTAACTAAATTAGTATTCCCATTATTTCATTAAGATTATTATTATTTATTGTTATTACTATTATTGATTGATATTATTGGTAGTGGATATTTCTATTTTCATTTCGTTGTTAATTATTATTTATTATTTTTAGTAAGAGTTATTGAATTCATTATTAATACTATTTTGTATTTATTATTATTATGACTACTATTATTATAGCTGGTATGTTTATATTTTTAGTAGTAGCATTATTTCCTTTTCCTTGTATCCTTGATTCTACCCATACCCATTAGCTTTGATCCAAACCCATTTCAATATTCTATTACCTATTTGGATCCAACCCGTTAGCATAACCGCTACCTGAACCCCATTACTCATTAACTTGTTGATCCTTACACCCATTATGAATCCTGGTACCTAACCCGTTGTCTAAACCCAACGCCCATTGGTGATCCTATACCCTCAACCCGTTTGGATTCAAGACCCAATAACCATTACCCATTAAACCCAATAACCTATTCTATATAAATTATCTTAACCCTAATCTAAACCTAATTCTTCTCTTTCCAACTCCAGCCGCCCAAACCCAACCTCTTCACCGAATCTGCGGCAACAACAGCAGCCAATCCCCTCTCCTTTGGCCGTGATCCGTTCCCCTCCTTATCGCCGGAGCCCCGACGTCCGAGCAAAGCCGCCGCACTCATCTCCGAGACCACCCCCGTGGCAGCCGCACGAGGTCTACCGGAGGCGGAGATGCACCCCGGAGCTCCGCCCGCTCCTGGCTGGCGCACAGCCAGCCCACCAGCGCCCCTCTAACGCCTCCAGGCCGGGCAACCGCGCAGCAGTGGCAACGCAGTCCAGGCCTCCACCTCCCCGTGCCAGCACAGGCCACACGCGCACCCGCCGGATCTCCTCCTTCCTCTCTCCGGCGACACCCGACAACTCCTCGACGAACCACCAGCAGCGCCCCTATCGACAGCCCATGCCCCCTCTCCCCTGTGTGCACAGTCCAGGCCGTCTCCCTTCTCTCCGGCGAGACATCGTCGGCGACTTAGCCTTCCACGTGATCCCGGAGCACTTCGGCGGAGCACCCGGCAGCCCTCAATCTGTCGACCAACACCCCGGCCTTCCTCTCCATCTCGCCGTAATCTCTATCTTCTCCGTCGACCCCGCCGGAGTCTTCCCCATGTAATGGCCGCGACTCTCCATTTCCCTCTTGCAGTGAGTTTAGTCCCTTCTCCCTCTCTCTTTTATTATTTGTGTGTTGGTGCTTAAATATGTGTTGTGTTATATTTTAATGTGGGTGTGTGCAGTGAATACATGCATATTATGTGTATCATTTTTTTAGCATGCTGTGAATGTATTGGCGTTCAGGCATGTGGATGGTGATGGATGCGTGAGCATGGTTGAGTTGGTAATGCCCGTATATGTATGTATGTACGTGTAGGGGTATACCCGTATGCATCCGTATGCACGTGTGAGTGTTTAGTATGCATTTATATTTATTTGCATGTATTGGTTGCGTGCTACAGCATTTCGGACTTGTTGGTGAGACTGGACCAGTTACCGGAGATCCGGACACTATTTGGATTCGTGTCGTTGTGGACCCGACACACAGGAGATTCGAAGACCGAACCATAGGATGATCCGTAGATCAGTGCCAGTTCGTGCAGTGAAGACCAGACGGCGATTCGGTTCCGAAATCGCGTCATTTCATGTGAGTGTTTCTCTCCCTCTTTCTATTTTCTCTCTCATTATTATATGCATTGGTTTATAGATGAATTTTAATGTGTATGTAGAGTGAATGTAGAACTTGTATACTTTGTTGTGTGAGAGAGAGGAGGCATATACATGTTTTATTGTGTAGAGATCACCGAGCATGAAGGTGGACGGTCGTCTCCCGTTTATTTTACATGTTGGATGTATAGGAATATGATATGCATGATTATTGATACATGTTAGAACCCTCATGTTTGTCCTATGTATATCTAGAGTATTGTTGTAGACATATCAGGATGTAGCATGAGGGTATTTGAGATGGATATTGGTGGTAATGACTTGATCTAATAGAACTTAGATGCATGTATATATTATGATACCGAGTATTGGGATATCATGTTTGATCTTAATAGAAATGTGAACTCTTGAGGATTTGAGATTTAGAGTTGTATGTTAGAGTGAGGGGATTAGTGCTGATATTGATATATGTTGGAATGACAATTATTATATCAAATTCATTGATGTATATTGGTACTTGACGATCATGTAACTGTTGGGAATGTAAGTTAGATAGGATGACTTTGGATTGATCTGGGACTTATGCTATTTACATTGTATGATGATCAGTAATTAGACCTGACTTTATTAGTTGAGAATTGAGGACATATCAGATATGACTGGATTAGTTGAGTTGTGACTTAAATTGATCTTGAGTTAGAGGTTACCCAGGATCTATATTCCTTTTTATTGGAGCCTGTCTTGTATTGTGGTGAGATTGACGTTGCAGGCATTTAGGATCTGTTAGATGCTATGTTGTTGATATTGATTATCAAGAGTAGATATTCTAGATTACTTATTGAGGATGTTGACTGTTTAGATGTAATTCAATATGTATTGACTTGTTGATCTCGAGGACATACCATATACTTCATGATTGGTTATTGATTATTTCAGTTAACAGAGATGACTTATTATGATGGTGATCTACATCTTGGAGTTTGATAATAGTTATTATTTGATCTCAGTTGTTGAGGGTATAGGATTAGAACATATTGGTGTTGAGGAGAGGACTAATTACAGATTTATTGATATGATAGTCACCGTTTTGGATTGCACTGATACGGACTGATACTTAGTGATTCATGAGAATTGTATTGAGACTATAAGTTGATGGATTAGTTATTGATATCTCTTTAACATGGATGGATGAGATTATGGTCAGCTTTAGTTGAGACTGTTTATTGAGCAGTAGCTAGACTGTTACTGTTATTTTATCCATGTTATTGAAGTTACTAGGAAAATGATTGTTTGACCGTAACCACGGTACAGTCCTATTGTTCATCGTATACACGGTTACTGTTACTGTTATTGATATTGTTCACCGTGTATACGATTACTGATTGACTGTTACTGTACTGTTATTGTTACTGTCACCGTATCGTCCCAGTGTCCTAGATAATATGGACATTGACTGGTTTAACTGAATTGAATGAATAATAATGTAAATGGACAACTTACACTAGGATTGGGAAAATTGATGGAGGAGACAGCGTCTGTATTTTGGGTGGACCTAGGATACAGGTTGCGCAGCCGACTGAGGGTTCCACTGCAGGGTTCCTGGGGGATGACTGACATCCCATCTGTACTGTTACTGTTCCACTGTTTTCACAGTGAGATTACTGTTACTGTTACTGAGTACCTAGCGGTACGGCCTGGTTCAGCGCCAGGAAACTGAGGCCGTGGTCCCGGGTATGTACGGGACCCACCTAAAGCATGGACAATGTCTCCAACCAATCAGTTTCAATAACTTAGGACCCTGATTGACACATGTAGTAGGCGTAGTATGGGATGCGTCTATTACAGGTGGCAATTGGTGTTCGCTGACATAATAAATGAAAATAAACTGTTAATGTATTGTGACTGACCTTAATCACCTGACTGTATATTTATATTACTGTGATAGACATATAACTATAACCCTGACTAGACTTGGATACCAGCCTAGTGACATCTGATAGGTTACCTATTGTGACATCAGTTGCTTGCTTACTATTGATCAGTTGTTGCCTATCTTTATTCGTGTTGTTATTATGTTTATTACAGTTCTGTTATTTATCTGTTATATGGCCTCTTTTATCTGTAGTTGCCCTTATTACTATTTATGCACATTGTTTCTTCCGCACGAGCTTTTCCCCTTTACACACACACTCATTATGGTCGCGTTCTGACGACCCTGGATTTGCACGTCCAGATATTGGACGGTTGGTTTCCTTTGTGCAGGTGTTCGTTGAGGCCGTATGCTTCGCGAATAGCTGGAGCTTCTTCCTATTCTATTCTGGTACTCTTATCTTTTTAGCTTTCATATTATTTCCTGATTCTTGTCATATCAGTTCAGTTCTTATTCCAGTCATTCTTCTATCTCTTGATTCATATGATATCATGCGTGGTTGTTTATATGTGGTATTGCAGTAGTCATGATTTATTATGTTTAGATTTATAGCTCGTTTCAGGTTACAATTGAGGCTTAGCGTGTATACGTGGGGTATTTTCCTCGCGTATATGCGTCGCCATAACGTCTCCGTATCTTTAGGATTGGGGCGTTACAAGAATTTTGAAAGTTTATTCAAAAAGGGGGAGAAGGTTTTTGGGGAGAAGAATTTTTGGTTTATGCATGTTTCTCTCAACTTATTTATGCACATATATTTGTTTAGTTTTATGCACTTCATTGAATATCTATTTGGTTATTGTTATGCATAAGTTAAGGGGGAGCTTCTATGAAGCTTAACTTTAATCTATGTATATATAACTCCATGAGTTTTGTCATCATCAAAAAGGGGGAGATTGTTGGCCCGAAGGCCCATCACTCTAGTTTTGATGATGATTAACTCATATAGTTATAGTACTAATGATTTTGTGTTTAATTAGTATCAGATATTTGATCAAGATCTTAGTTGGTGTTTAGCTTCAATAAAAGATTTCAAGTCAAAATTTTGGAGGTAGCACGTGTTGATTCAAGAGCTCGCGCATCAAGATTGCATCAAGTACTCAAGAGGAGTCTATCTCATTGGATCAAGGTTTGGACCAAGTCAAGAAGGAGAAGAAGACCTTCAAGAGAAGATTTCCAAGGAGACTTGTGTCATGTTTGTAAGTGTCAAGATTTTATTTTTTAGATAAAATGTAAAGGATAGATTAGTTGTGATTGGTCGCTAATGTTGCATATTTAAATATCATATTTCCATACTTATTATAGAATAAAAGCCTGCATTGTCCTAATTAATTGCTTAATTTATTTGTAGGCCCAATCTTTAAGGAGATGAAGAGAAATGAGCCCAAAGCCCACCAAAATTCTGAATTAAATCAGAATTAAATTCGCACTCAAGAAATCAGGGCAAAATCAAGAGGTTGAAAACTGGTTGAGAAGAATCCTCTCAGAATCGATCGGTTAAAGCCAAGAATCAAAGGCCATTTCGTCAGAATCTGGGACTCAAACGAAGAAATCAACTGAAGATAAAAGCAGAAAGCCAAACCGGGGAGACCCACCAACAGGGTGTGGCCACCTGGCCACACCCTGGCCGCAGAAACGCGGCCAAAGCCGCATTTCCGCGGCATTGTTAGGGAGTTAGGGGGAGCGTTTGCTCCCCCGACCTCCCCGGGATCCTATAGATTTGGTTTTTGCCTATAAAAGGCCTGTACTTGCACTGAAAATGGGACGACCATGCAGATTAGGATTTAGCCTAGTTTTCATTCTTTGTAGTTAGGTTTTTCTTTTCTTGTTATGTAACTTGTATGTAAACTTAGGGTAGAAGAAGATTCATGTAAGTAAGAGAGAGAGGCTGATGTTGAGAGTGACACCGATGTACCCTCCTCCTTTCTTCCATTATCTCTGCAATTAATAAAGGTAAAAGCTTCTTTTTATGTTCGTATTTTATTTTGCTTTCCTCTTCCTCTTTCTACTTTACCTTGGTTGTATTTGTTGAGTTTACAAGTGAATTCCAAAGCAAGTATAACTAAGCTACGTGAGAGCCAGCGATAGTTCATGAAGACGTTCTCCTCTTCCAAGCTCCGCATCACTTCGTTCTTGATATGCTTGACGATATAATGTGCACGGGGATCGAGCTCGAGTTTATGATCTATGCGTTGAACGCCTCCGAAGCAAAAAGGTAGAACTTGCAAAAGGTTTCCAGGTAAGTCATCAATTAAACTAGGAAAGTATTCCTATATCACCACCTCTTCCAACTCTTTTTCCTCCACTTCATTTGTACATATTCGCTTCATTGTTTTCTGATTTTTCCACCTTCTTCTCTACCACTTTCTTCTTAACTTTAACTATTAACTCTTTTTCTTTTTCTTCACTTTAAAAATAGAGAAGAACTATCGTTTTGTTTTCTTAACGATTTCAATATAAAGAACGTAAACGCTTCTATCGCAAAACCCTCCTTGTGGATCACGACCCGCATAGCCACTTGCTATCGCGGAGGAATTGAGCACTTGCACATCTTCTTTCTTAAGTTCTATAATTCCGTATTTTTGTGCAGGTTGTACCTCAATCAAATTTTTGCGCCGTTGCCGGGGAGGGTAACGTTTTTATTGAAATCTGAATTTTTATTGAAAATTTTTTCGAACTTGTAATACCCCTCTCCGGGATACGTACTTAGTTACGTATTCAGTTTTTCGATCGTATTTTTCGATTTACCTTCCGTATTTGACCGATTTTAATTTCAAATATCATTTTCCAATATTTAAGATTTTATGAGATTTTCTGGAATTTTCTGGAATTAAAATGAATTTCTTCAAACGGTGTCGGCCAGTGCCGCTGACCGATTCCCGAATTTTTATCTCCCAAACTGTTAGGAATTTTTAGAAAGTCCCTTAGACTTTATTACTTAGAATCATATTTCCTACTTATACACTTTTTCTGAGAATTTTATAAATTTAAGAAAATTCTTTCGGAGTCGGTAAATAACTGATTCCGGGATTTTTAATTAAAAGCCTATACAGTATTTCTTCAAACGAATTTCACCATGAGTCTTCAAATATTTTTCTTGATTTTTGGTAAAATTTTCAGACCAATCCGAGATACTTGAATTTCGGACATTTTTTTTCAATTATTGCAAAATTCCAATTCCACTTCATTTCCACCTCATTTCCCACTCACACACTTCACCTAACCCCACTCACTCTCTCTCCTTCCTATGGCCGGCCAAGTGGCCATGAGGGGACACCTCACCCCCACATTTTTGCAAGAAAACCCCCCACTTCCATCATAATCCCAATCCCTTTACAAAAGATCCCAACCTATAAATGCATTTCATTTGCAAAATTCCCCTTTTCTCATTTCTTCATCAAGAGAACTCTCTCAAATCTCCTTCCTCAAACCAAACCCTAACTCCAAGATCACCCAAATCTCTTCACCTACACCTCAAGGTCTCAAGGGGTTCAACTAGGGCTTCATCAAGGAACTCCATCTTCAACCTCTACTCCCCAAGGCAACTCCAAGAGCTCTTCTTCACCTCAAGCTTCAACAACAAGTGTGGAGTGAAGCAATCATCTCCATCCTTGAATCAAGTCACAATTAAACCTAACCTAGTGAGTATCTTTACTCACCAAGACCTAATTAACACTTCATTCCTTGTGGTAGAAATCCTTGTACACTTGTAGTATAAAAATCCAATTTTTAGGGCATCACAACTCAAATCCAACCTCCCCATGTAAGTATATTATTCAACAAGGCTAGTTTCTGTTTTAGTGTACTTGTACTGCTAGATCCGGTCCCCTAATACCTAAAAAAAAAAAAATCCTATTTTTAGACTGTTAGAACCGACCCAAGAAAATTCTGATTTTTCTGCCTTAACAGCAGCTAATTCCAGAGGATCGGTCGACCGGCAGTCGACCGATCACTCTGCCGATGTGCACAGAGTGCACAGCTTTGAGCTGGCGGTCGACTGGCAGTCGACCGACCACTCGACCGGCTTAAGGAATTTATTGTGGACCAGTCGACCGGCAGTCGACCGGCCAAACCTGGAGCTCACGCACTTTGTACGGTCGACCGGCAGTCGACCGGCACTCGACCGCCTTTGTAAATCCCAGTCGACCGGCAGTCGACCGGAGGTCGACCGTTAGGCCAAATTCTGGGACAGATTTCAGACTCCTTTCCTTTTTGATTTTTGATATTCCCCTGATATATGTATGATGTTTTAGTCTTGTTTATGCTTCATACCTGTACTGCATGACATGTTACCTGATAGATCTTGCTTCATTAGGCTTCATGACTTGTTGTTATATATTGCTATTCCTTAACTTGTCAAATATGAAGTATCACCACTCTTCATGCTATCACTAAAACACCAAGCATGATACACCCGACTTTTATATAAAATTCATCAACTTACATTGGGTCGGGGGAAAATATGCGGAATATCGATATGTGTTCGTGTTTACAGTGGTTTTAGGTATATTGTACAATTACTGTTCCGGTCTTACCTGTGGTACTCCAGGGGACCGAGGGGAGTGCTTGCTCCCTTTCCTGTTTACTGTCATGACAAGGGCATACATAAGTCCCTCCTGTTTAGCCTTGCGGCAGGTTCCGTCTTCAAGCAACGGAACAATCCTGGGCCGTGGTCCCGGGTATGCACGGGACCCACTGTAAACATAGTTCGTCGATACAACCGCTGTTTCCAATAACAACCTTGTTTCACTAGGATATGGATCTATGTGCTCTGGGACGCTGGGTCACATAGCTAGATATCACAGTAAGACAAGTAATAATAATAAGACGTTAATTGTAGATTTGTTGCATATGATCTTACCTTATTGAGTTTACATCGCTTGTTATTCATTGCTATTTATTGTAACTTCATTGCCTTTATTCATGATCCTTATGTCACTTGACTATCTTCTATTTGTTATTATATGTCTTGACCCTTTGGATTTGCATATTCAGATTCTGAGGCTTGGAACGAAGTGGAGCCTTCCACAGAGGACCGGGCCTATCTTTCTGAGCAGGCTGACCAGCTCTAGTCTCATCGTGCCGACTCTTCCTTTTGGTTCACGGGATCTCCATCCATTTCGTGAGCATTTTTGTATTTTTGGTTGTATAGGATTCATTTTGGACTTGGGTTGTGATAAAGGACACTTGTAAAGTGATTTTGCTTATCATAACTTGTATAACTTTGTATTTATCTTTTGTAAGTTGGCATATGAATATACCACGCTGTGTGTTGTACTCTGATACTTGTTGTACTTAAGGCTTAGCGTATATACGTGGGGGCACCATCTGACCTACGTATATGCGTTGCAGTGACGTTCCCGTATCATTGGGATCGGGGCGTTACAGAACTAAAATGAACTTTCTTCTCTGTTGCAGGTTACAGGGCAAGCAAAGCAGAAAATTAAAGTTGCAGTAACATATAAGTGGCCTTGGGCCCCTGCTCTAGAAAGCAGGGACCAAGTGCCCTCTGCTTTGCCGCGGATCCGCGGCCAACGCCGCGAAAACGTGGCAAAAAGGAGTGGACTACTAATGTTCTTTTTGCAGGGCTGCTTGCTTTGCAAATTGTAGTTTTCTGCAACTTTACTTTTTCTTATATGCCATCACATAAGCCTGCTAATAATCAACAGTAAAACGTTTGTTGTAAAAGTTAAAAATTGATTAGACGCTTGCATTTTAGGCACGTGTCTTTTCAATTCATTTATTTTTACTGTTGAAGAGTGCTGGAGCAAGGTACGTATGCATTGCATTTAACATAGGACTCACTTCTTGGTTGATTTATATCGCTTGAGTGAATCTTATTTATCTTGTACACTTACACAAATTGATTTTAAGGGCACCACCCAGTAACAAGATAAGGTGGAGATTTAATCACCCTTCCTTAGCCCAAAAATCAGATTCCAAGCACTCACTAACCCAAGCCTAACTTAAAATGAGTAGATGTTGGCCCTAGGGACATCTCAGACTCAATTAGGAGATTATCCTAAGGGGGAAAGGTGTTGGAACTTGACTCTTGCCAAATCAGTGTCTAGGAAAGGGATTAAGGGCCGAAAGCCCGAAGATTGGTGGTTATTTAATTAAGGAACGTCTTTGACGGAAAACTTCCCACCAATCTTGCCCTGACCTGGCTGATTAGCTTGTGGTCAAAGTCTGCATTGGACCTCCCGTGACAATCTAACCAGTTAGGAGTCGTCTAGGTCATAGGTCTACCCTAACTTAGCCTAGAATTTTTTTCTTTTTTGTTTGTTTATTTGTTTGTTTTTTTTCTTTTAGTTTGTATTCCATTGTGTAATATGGCTTATAATAATAATTTTTTCAACTTCAATAATAATCCATATTACACACCGAGTTCATTTTCGGATATTACCAACCCGACATATCATGACTTTAACCAACCTAGTGTGCCGGATTGGTCTTATCCGAATCAATATAACCCATGTTCCCCATCTAATAACTATAATTTAAATAATAATTTCAACTCTTCACCGAGTCAGTGGGGATTCACCTCCCCCGAGCATAATTATCAACCAACTTGTCCTCCTTCTCCACCTAGTCCACAATATTTTCAAGAGTCATACTCAGTTCCACCAGTCCAAAATAGAAAACCATCAATTTTGGAACGGAGTATGCGTGAGTCCAAACAAAAATCACAAAATCTGATGGACTCACAATTTCACTACCACTTCCAAAACAACTCTTCATCTTTTCAACAAGACAATGAACCCATCAACTATGAAAAGATGCTAGAAGCCATGACTCATGCTCAAAATGCTCGTAATCGTGACATAGATATGATGGTCGAATCTCTACGTTCTCACCATTTGACTAGTTCTGATGTCACCAGCCATTCTGTTAGAGCCGAAGAGTCATGTAGTTTTGGAAATCAAGATTCCATTTCAGAACAACTTTTTGAACTTGCCCAAACTCAAAATGAAATTGATAGTTTGGCAAGTTATCCCTTGCCTGAAATAGAACTTGAAAATGAATATGATCATGAACTAGAACTTAGTGATTCAATTTTACTTCCTGATTCAATAATGACTCCGGTATCTTCACCTGACTTCAATCTTTTCCCGGAGTCAACATTGGATCCTGTACCAATTCATAATGAAATTGAATCACCCATCTTTGAGCATCATATTGAACTTGACCAATTATACACTTTTGAAGATCCTATTGACAAATTGGCAAGTTCTCATTTTTATAATATTGAACTCAATGAGATATGTGACCTAGATTCTCAAATCTGTGATCCAATTCACCTTTTTGAATTAATATTGACTCCTGTTTTGTTACCAAACTTGAGTAATATTTTAGAGTCAGTTTTGATTCCCACACCTATCATTTTTGAACTTGAATCACCAACATTAAGTCACATTCCATTGTTAGAACATACATGTGGACTAGAGTTTCAATTTCTTGACTTGGACCCACTTCCTGAACCTATTTCGACTCTTGAACCTTTACTTGACTTAAGTCACCTTCCTGAGTCGGTATTAGTTACTGTCCTTCCTGAGTCCAAGTCAACCGTTCTATCATTTCATACTCCTTTCTGGGACGAGGTGGTTGACAAATTTGACTCCGAAATCAATTATGGAATATGAAAATTAGATGGGGTTAAATATTTCATAAAGATCCTTTATGGATACATCTTTTTAGTGGGTTATATTAAAGTAATTTCTGTTGGGTTCCTCCGAGACCCAAGAAAAGTTGATTGGGCCGCGTTTCGTGGACCAATTAGACCACCACCGGAACCACCACCATAAGGTAACATTTTTCTTCCCTTTCGTCTTTTCATGCATCTATGCATTAATTCATACATTGAGGACAATGCATGAGATAGGTGTGGGGGAGGGTCTAACATAACTTTTCTTTTTCTTTAAAAAAATTAACATTTTTCTTTACTTTTAAAAACTTTTTGAAAAATAGAAACAATATTTTGACATATTTTTTGTAAGAAATTAAGTTAATTTTAAGGAATAGGAAAATCCAAATTAGGATTTCTTATACTTGGTCAAAATAAGATTATTTGTTTGATTTTTAGGGTTAGGAAGAAAATTTGTCAAAGTAATTTGGTCTTGATCTTTACCTTGATGAAATATGCATACTTCATACACCTACATACTTAGGGTTCAAAAATAAAGATTCTTATGCCTTAGAAAAAAAAAGATAAACAAATCTAATTATTGATTAGCTAGGTGCTTTGGCCTAAGAAAGCCTTAGTATTTATGCAAAAGATAATTAGATGAGTTTGAAAAAAAAAGAAGAAAAAAAAGAGTCTAATTATTGATTAGCTAGGTGCTTTGGCCTAAGCAAGCCTTAGTATTTATGCGAAAGATGATTAGATAAGTTATAAAAAAATATATATATACAAACAAGTCTAATTATTGATTAGCTAGGTGCTTTGGCCTAAGCAAGCCTTAGTATTTATGCGAAAGATGATTAGATAAGTTTGAAAAGAAAAATCCTCTGATTAAGCTGGGTATTTGTGCCTAATAAAGCATAAGTATTCACGCCTAAAAGAGGTTCATATAATAAAATCCTTAGTTTTGTGGACTTGTTTGCTCGAGTCCTTAAGTCTTAGGGGTGTTTTCTCACCTGGTGCCCTAAGACCGTTTGGTTTGGGAGTCATCGATTAGAGGCTCGTTACATGGGCAGATTAGAAAGCCTAATAGAACTAAGGAATAATACCACAAAAAAAAGTACATATAAATAAATAAGGCATAAGAGTTAGAGTTAATGAACCCTTAGTAAACTTCACAGTCACAAGGTGCATATGACTTAGGGTAAAGTAATAGACTAGATGAGAACTACAATTTGACTCCTTACTTTGATTGATAACAAATTTTTAAATAGAGACTAAGTTTAGGAATGAAAAATTCAGTTTTCATATAACTTATAGATTGCTTAGATCTTACAATTATATTTCAAATATTTTTCTCTTTCAAAATGCTTTTCGAAAATACTAACTCTTTATTTCTCTTTCTTTATGGATTTTGTGGGTGCAATCCGCTGAAAACCCTCACGAGACAAAACTCGTCCTCTAGGGGGAACCTAGAGGTTTAACGACTTGTTGCACATGCTCAGTGCAATCGCGCGACCTGCGAAAGTGGTCTAATAATCCTTAGTATAGTTTAGTTGTTTTGCTCGAGGAAGAGCAAAAGATAGGTATGGGGGTGTGATTGGTCCCTAATGTTGCATATTTAAATATCATATTTCCATACTTATTATAGAATAAAAGCCTGCATTGTCCTAATTAATTGCTTAATTTATTTGCAGGCCCAATCTTTAAGGAGATGAAGAGAAATGAGCCCAAAGCCCACCAAAATTCTGAATTAAATCAGAATTAAATTCGCACTCAAGAAATCAGGGCAAAATCAAGAGGTTGAAAACCGGTTGAGAAGAATCCTCTCAGAATCGATCTGTTAAAGCCAAGAATCAAAGGCCATTTCATCAGAATCTGGGACTCAAACGAAGAAACCAACTGAAGATAAAAGCAGAAAGCCAAACCGGGGAGACCCACCAACAGGGCCAAAGCCAAACCGGGAAGACCCACCAACAGGGTGTGGCCACCTGGCCACACCCTGGCCGCGGAAACGCGGCCAAAGCCGCGTTTCTGCGGCATTGTTAGGGAGTTAGGGGGAGCGTTTGCTCCCCCGACCTCCCCGGGATCCTATAGATTTGGTTTTTGCCTATAAAAGGCCTGTACTTGCACTGAAAATGGGACGACCATGCAGATTAGGATTTAGCCTAGTTTTCATTCTTTGTAGTTTAGGTTTTTCTTTTCTTGTTATGTAACTGTTGGCCCAAAGGCTTTCCACTCTAATTTTGATGATGACTAACTCATGTAGTTATGTGTACTAATAATCTTGTGTTTTAGTTTCAGATCATTAATCAAGATATTAGTTGGTGTTTAGCTTCAACAAGATGATTTGGAAGCTTGCACATGATGATTCAAGAGCCTAAGCATCAAAGATGATATATTGCATTGCTCGGTGATTCAAAGGAGTTTTGGATCAAGCCGACTTGGAGATTGCGCTCTACAAGAAGACTTGGAGATTGCGCTCTACAAGAAGACTTAGGTATCCATAGTTTAGTTTGGGTTTAGATCTTAATTGTAAAGATTAGTATAGTATGATAAGCTCAAGTTCACAACACACATGTTTCACGTTTTGAATATTTTCGGTTTTTGGTTTAACCGATCTTGGTTTTCATGAATAGATTTTATATCAAAACAAGTTTACATGGTTTAGTGTATATATGATTTGTTCTATATACATGCATGCTTCTATTGCTTAAACAAACTTAGTTTGATATTCTATTTCATGTGTTTTATGTTTTGGTATTTTTATCAAAACATTATTTTGGACTTAATGACAAAAATTATGATATATATATATGTTTCTTGTATATTGAATTTCTATTCATATACAACATGCTTCAAAAGTGTTTAAATATCATAATTTTGTATTTGGAAGAGTTTTAGACAAAACGTATTTTCTATTTAAGATTCCAAGTTTTAGAAAATACGAGTTTTGTTTTTGGCAAAATTTCTTTGACACAAAAATAGTCAAATATGTTTGAAATTTGTGTTGGGATTTTTAACACAAGTTCATCTTTCAATATAATATGACAAAACTATTTTTGTGGAATTTTAGAGATTTTGTGGGATTTATTAAAATATTGTTTACTTGGTTTTCTGACCAGAACCGGTCGACCGGCTGTCTACCGACAGTCGACCGTGTCTGTGTCAGGCTGGTCCGGTCGACCGGACCAGTCGACCGGAGTCCTGGCAGAATGCACGTATCCGTGTGCATGTCTGTCGGTCGACCGGCTGTCTACCGACAGTCGACCGTAATATTATTTTGAGTCTCAGTCAGGCATCAGTCGACCGGAGCGGTCGACCGATAGCTTTGTTTTGCTCACTGTTTTTATCAGTCGACCGGATCGGTAGACCGATAGCTCATAACGGTCAGATTTTTTGAACTACCGGTCGACCTGCCGGTCGACTGATCGAGCCGTTTGAACAGTAACGGGCAGATTTTTTAATGCTGATTTATTTTGTCTTTTGTGTTTAAAATTTGAAATTGGGTTTTATTTCAAATCTAATATTACTTAATTAACATTAAGTGTTTATTATCTCTTAACCTACTCCTCTCCTATAAATAGGAGTGATTGGGAAGAGATTCAAAATAAGTTTTATTAAGAGAAAAATATTGTTTGTTTGAAAAATTCCAAAAGAGCTTTATTTCTCTTCAAGATTTTTGGGCTTAAATTCTATATCTCTCTGGAGTTTTTGTTGCAATCAAAATTGGTTTTTGGATTCAAAGTAAACTATTTCTTGTGTTTTTGATTAGGGTTTGAAAAACCAAAGAAAAGGGATTTTGGGAAAAGCTTTTGAATTGAATCTCTATATCTTGATTTCATCTATTTCCCAAAGATTTTTCTTTGTGTTGCTGGTTTCAAATCCCTTGGTTTTCTCCACACTTGAGCTACAATCTACTATATTGTCTATAGGCTTTGTGTGAGAAAAAGGAGATTGTTTGTGGTTGTTGCCTTAAACCACCAAGTAGCAAGAAATTGTTTTGTGGTTGTTGTTGTATACCACTAAGTTGTATTCCTTTACTTTGTGTGGCTTTGTGCTTTTGCCTCAAGAGGAGGTTGTGGTTCTTGTAACTTTCTTTGTGATAGTGAGAGTGTTAGAATCCATCTGGGGATGGCGGGGATGTAGAGCTGGGTGCTCGAACCTCGAGAACATACCTTGGTGTTTGCGTTTGATCGATTGGCTCTCTCTATCTCTATCTCTATTTACTTTGTGCCTTGCATTTACATTCCATATTGTTCATCATATTTGCTTGGCTTGGTTGTGTGTGCATCACTAGTGGATCACACTTGAGTGCTCATTGCATCTAGATTTTTAATTCCGCATTTAGTTCCATTGATTAGCATCATCACCTATTCACCCCCCCTCTAGGTGATTTCAATTGGTATCAGAGCTAGTGCTCCTGATATTTTGGTTTAACAACCTAGGAGTAAAAGATCTTGGTTTGCTAATCATTCTTTTGCATCTCATTTGCACTCATACTAGTTTGCACTCATGGCTAGCCCTCCTATGTTTGACCATTTTAGAGTTGATGCATGGAAGGTAGACATGACTAGACATCTAAAAGGATTAGGTCATTTAGTTTATCAAGCCATTACCATAGAAACCCTCCCTAATAGTAGTAAGCATAAGAAGGCCAATGCACTTGCACTTAGGACACTTCAAGCATCTTTAAATGAACATCTTTTTCCTATCTTTGCTAAATATGATTCGGCTTTTGCAGTTTGGAGTATTCTAACTTCTCCGGAGCTACCCGTGATCATCAACAAGATAAGGAGATCTAAGAGAGAAGCTTCCGAAGAACGAGGCTTTATGGCATACGGGAATGACTCTCATGAGGTACATTCGCATTCCCCTCTTGATGATAGCTCTAGTTCATATTGCCATGGTTGTTTTGAAGTTCAAAATTTGAATGTTGAACTTGCTTCTAAACTTGAAAATTTTATGGAAAAACATGAGATTTTGAAAAAGAAACATTTTGATTTAAAAGGTGAATTAAAGGATTTATGTTCAACTTTTGAATCGGTTTTGCAAGAGAAAGAAGAGATCACTAGTGAACGTGACTCACTACAATCTCAACTTGAACTTGCACTTAAAGATATTGAAGACTTGAAAAATAAAAATGATTTTGATGATGTTGTAGAACACAATGAGGTTTTGTCTTCTAGATTGGATTGTGTTTTCAAAGAAAATCTTACTTTGAAGAATAAAATTGACACAATTTCAAAAGAATTGGATTTGGTTTTGTCTAAAAATAAATCTTTGCAAAATGAGATTGATTTGCATATTTGCCATGCTAGCATTGCTTCTACTTCTAGCACTTCTATTGCATGCTCCACTTTATCTTCTAGCATAGAAAATGATATAAATGTTTTGAAGAAAAGTGTTGATTGTTTAGGCTCCACTTTGAGCCATTGTGCCATGAATCACTCACGTTTGGAAACCTTGGTTCGCAAGAAACAAGTTCCAACCTTACATGCACACTCATCTATGCATACACATGTTTCTCATGATCACCATCATCATATGTATGCTCACGTGTACACATGTACACATTGTGGTCGAAAAGGCCATCTTGCTAGATTTTGTTATGATCGTATACATTTTGAAAATTTAGCAACTAATCTTGTTTGGGTTAGGAAAGATGCTAACCCCCGTGGACCCACAAGAAAATGGGTACCAAGATCCACCACTTTGATGTTTGATGTAGGTGGAGGCTCTCGCATCACGTGAGAGTATTGGTGCCTTGAGGTGGATGCGTTCTAGGCTAAAATGAGAACATTTGGATGCTTCACACTCAAGGAGATTTGGTGGGAGGACCACCATGGTTTGGAGATCTAGAGATGCATCTTCATCGGTTTTGGTATCATTCTCTAACTCCCATTTATATGTACATGCTTTCATGTGCATTCACTTATAGCATGTTTGTAGTTTCTTGATTAGTATGATAATTACCATGTCCATTAGAATTATGCTTTACATGATTAGTGATTGAGACACCCATGTTTAATATGGACCCATATTTTGTGTTCTCCTTTGTTTTAGCTATCATGTTAATCATAAGATCTAATGCACATGTTCCTATCATATTGATCATGTGGATTTGTGTGATTGTTTTGATATTCCATGTTTTTGATTATCATGATTATTTTTCATGTTGATTCTTGACTCGTTTTGTGCTTCATGTGTTGACTACATGCTTGAATGATTGTTTTCATTAAGACTAGAATTTATACTTGTGCAACTAATGAGCTACAAATAGACCTTTATATATGTTTGTGCTTGAATGCTCATTTGTATTCATTTGATGTACTAGTATAGTCTAGTTTTGATGATTCATGTATTCTATCTTGTACCAATTTATGTGATTGACCCATTTTTGGATATGTTTTATGATCTTGCGTTTTTGACTTCATGTATATGTCTATTTTGTCCAAACTCTTATTTATACATGTACATCCTTGAGCCACATGCCTTCATGCATAATCTTTTGTGGACTCCTTATGTTTGGGATATGTATGTATACTAAAGTTTGTACATGACATACATATGCCTTGAAGCTTAGATCATTTGTGATGATTTCCATGCTTGATTATGATTCTCATGATTTATGATGATTTCATAGATTTCATGATTCTCTTATGATTCATATTTTTTTTTTGATGAATTCCATATTGAGCTTAACTGTCATGATGATATGTTTTTCACAACACTTGTACACTCTACTTGATGCTTTCCCATGATTTAATTTTCAAATTGGTATCATGATTTAGTTTTCATGTATACATATATTATTGGGATTATTTGCTAACACTTGTATTCAACCAAGAGAGCCAAACGCGGCACCTCAACCCTTTTTACGGGGAATCTAGAGGGGTTAGTCCAGAGCCCTTCACGGGGAATTCGGCTACACTTTGGTATTATACATAGTGTTTAGTGTAATATCCATATGGATGGTTTTTGAGTGTTTTAGTGATTTTGTGATCTCCATGTTTCATGAAAAATCTAGTTACTTTTATCTTGAAGGATTTCGTGCTAGTTGACTTATATAACTAGTTGTGATATTCTTCATGAGGTAGTGATTTTCAAACATACTATATTGTTCAAATCTATTTTTGAAAACCCCTACCATCTATGGGCGGTTGGATGGGAGACCATGATCAAGTATGCTTCATCTTGAAAATCATTTAAAACTTATCTTGGATGGGTGGTAGTTGATATGAGCTATACACTTGACCTTATCTTTGTTATTTCAATTGGTATCATTGAGTTCTTTCAATTGGTATCAATATGACATTCTTTTGTATACTCATATATGTTTTGTTTTATGTATGTATGCTTACACTCCATATAGTATCAATTTCAATTGGTATCTATTTCCTACATACATATATAGATGATTTATTTGTGCCTATTATATTCTTATGTCTTAGAGCACAAATGTTGGCTATGATGAGCTTAAGTTTTTAAATTGGTATCCTTATACAAGCTTCTTCATAATTTTGAGTTTGCTAAAGCTTGAATTTTTAATGAATATCATGTTTCAATTGATTTAATTTTCAATTAGTATCTTATCTCAAGCCTATGCATATCTTCTTTTGGTATTTCATAAAGGGGGAGAAAACTCGTATTTTACATTTCAATTGGTATTTGGTTTACCATTGTGTTTGTTTCCCACTCCCTAACTTTATGATGGAAAATGATTTAAACATTGTAGTGTAATTGGTATTAAGATGCAATTTTGTTTTTCAATTGGTTTCATGAGCTTTTAATGAAAAATTTCTTCTTTTGGTATCAAGAGGTCACTTGTTTATTAAATTGGTATCAACTTTGGTTTATTGTTTATTGGTATCATGGTTACATTGCTTGTTTTCATGTTAACATAAAATGATTATTCTTGTTTCAATGCCTTGTATAATTTTGGTATTGATAATTTCAATTGGTATCTCAATGCACCTCATTGACCCATCTTTATTTGATATCATGCTTTGTTTTTGATTTTTACCCCTTGAAAGGGGAAGAGGAATTTGATTTCACTTTGTTTGGTTTACCCCTTTGTTGATGAGTGACAAAAAGGGAGAGAAGAATTTGTAGTTTATATGCATGGTAGTTTTATGCATGTATTTTGTGTTGTTACATTTTAATATGTGTTTCAATTTGGTATCTAGAGCATGTTTTTATGTGTTTTATGCATGTTGATGCATACATATTTATGAACATTCATTATATATCTTTATGTTTATTGTTATGCATGAGTTAAGGGGGAGCTTCTTTGAAGCTTTACTTTAATCCATGCATATATAACTCCATGAGTTTTGTCATCATCAAAAAGGGGGAGATTGTTGGCCCAAAGGCTTTCCACTCTAGTTTTGATGATGACTAACTCATGTAGTTATGTGTACTAATAATCTTGTGTTTTAGTTTCAGATCATTAATCAAGATATTAGTTGGTGTTTAGCTTCAACAAGATGATTTGGAAGCTTGCACATGATGATTCAAGAGCCTAAGCATCAAAGATGATATATTGCATTGCTCGGTGATTCAAAGGAGTTTTGGATCAAGCCGACTTGGAGATTGCGCTCTACAAGAAGACTTGGAGATTGCGCTCTACAAGAAGACTTAGGTATCCATAGTTTAGTTTGGGTTTAGATCTTAATTGTAAAGATTAGTATAGTATGATAAGCTCAAGTTCACAACACACATGTTTCACGTTTTGAATATTTTCGGTTTTTGGTTTAACCGATCTTGGTTTTCATGAATAGATTTTATATCAAAACAAGTTTACATGGTTTAGTGTATATATGATTTGTTCTATATACATGCATGCTTCTATTGCTTAAACAAACTTAGTTTGATATTCTATTTCATGTGTTTTATGTTTTGGTATTTTTATCAAAACATTATTTTGGACTTAATGACAAAAATTATGATATATATATATGTTTCTTGTATATTGAATTTCTATTCATATACAACATGCTTCAAAAGTGTTTAAATATCATAATTTTGTATTTGGAAGAGTTTTAGACAAAACGTATTTTCTATTTAAGATTCCAAGTTTTAGAAAATACGAGTTTTGTTTTTGGCAAAATTTCTTTGACACAAAAATAGTCAAATATGTTTGAAATTTGTGTTGGGATTTTTAACACAAGTTCATCTTTCAATATAATATGACAAAACTATTTTTGTGGAATTTTAGAGATTTTGTGGGATTTATTAAAATATTGTTTACTTGGTTTTCTGACCAGAACCGGTCGACCGGCTGTCTACCGACAGTCGACCGTGTCTGTGTCAGGCTGGTCCAGTCGACCGGACCAGTCGACCGGAGTCCTGGCAGAATGCACGTATCCGTGTGCATGTCTGTCGGTCGACCGGCTGTCTACCGACAGTCGACCGTAATATTATTTTGAGTCTCAGTCAGGCATCAGTCGACCGGAGCGGTCGACCGATAGCTTTGTTTTGCTCACTGTTTTTATCAGTCGACCGGATCGGTCGACCGATAGCTCATAACGGTCAGATTTTTTGAACTACCGGTCGACCTGCCGGTCGACCGATCGAGCCGTTTGAACAGTAACGGGCAGATTTTTTAATGCTGATTTATTTTGTCTTTTGTGTTTAAAATTTGAAATTGGGTTTTATTTCAAATCTAATATTACTTAATTAACCTTAAGTGTTTATTATCTCTTAACCTACTCCTCTCCTATAAATAGGAGTGATTGGGAAGAGATTCAAAATAAGTTTTATTAAGAGAAAAATATTGTTTGTTTGAAAAATTCCAAAAGAGCTTTATTTCTCTTCAAGATTTTTGGGCTTAAATTCTATATCTCTCTGGAGTTTTTGTTGCAATCAAAATTGGTTTTTGGATTCAAAGTAAACTATTTCTTGTGTTTTTGATTAGGGTTTGAAAAACCAAAGAAAAGGGATTTTGGGAAAAGCTTTTGAATTGAATCTCTATATCTTGATTTCATCTATTTCCCAAAGATTTTTCTTTGTGTTGCTGGTTTCAAATCCCTTGGTTTTCTCCACACTTGAGCTACAATCTACTATATTGTCTATAGGCTTTGTGTGAGAAAAAGGAGATTGTTTGTGGTTGTTGCCTTAAACCACCAAGTAGCAAGAAATTGTTTTGTGGTTGTTGTTGTATACCACTAAGTTGTATTCCTTTACTTTGTGTGGCTTTGTGCTTTTGCCTCAAGAGGAGGTTGTGGTTCTTGTAACTTTCTTTGTGATAGTGAGAGTGTTAGAATCCATCTGGGGATGGCGGGGATGTAGAGCTGGGTGCTCGAACCTCGAGAACATACCTTGGTGTTTGCGTTTGATCGATTGGCTCTCTCTATCTCTATCTCTATTTACTTTGTGCCTTGCATTTACATTCCATATTGTTCATCATATTTGCTTGGCTTGGTTGTGTGTGCATCACTAGTGGATCACACTTGAGTGCTCATTGCATCTAGTTTTTTAATTCCGCATTTAGTTCCATTGATTAGCATCATCACCTATTCACCCCCCCTCTAGGTGATTTCAGTAACTTGTATGTAAACTTAGGGTAGAAGAAGATTCATGTAAGTAAGAGAGAGAGGCTGATGTTGAGAGTGACACCGATGTACCCTCCTCCTTTCTTCCATTGTCTCTGCAATTAATAAAGGTAAAAGCTTCTTTTTATGTTCGTATTTTGTTTTGCTTTCCTCTTCCTCTTTCTACTTTACCTTGGTTGTATTTGTTGAGTTTACAAGTGAATTCCAAAGCAAGTATAACTAAGCAACGCGAGAGCCAACGATAGTTCATGAAGAAGTTCTCCTCTTCCAAGCTCCGCATCACTTCGTTCTTGATATGCTTGACGATATAATGTGCACGGGGACCGAGCTCGAGTTTATGATCTATGCGTTGAACGCCTCCGAAGCAAAAAGGTAGAACTTGCAAAAGGTTTCCAGGTAAGTCATCAATTAAACTAGGTAAGTATTCCTATATCACCACCTCTTCCAACTCTTTTTCCTCCACTTCATTTGTACATATTCACTTCATTGTTTTCTGATTTTTCCACCTTCTTCTCTACCACTTTCTTCTTAACTTTAAATATTAACTCTTTTTCTTTTTCTTCACTTTAAAAACAGAGAAGAACTGTCGTTTTGTTTTCTTAACGATTTCAATATAAAGAACGTAAACGCTTCTATCGCAAAACCCTCCTTGTGGATCACGACCCGCATAGCCACTTGCTATCGCGGAAGAATTGAGCACTTGCACATCTTCTTTCTTAAGTTCTATAATTCCGTATTTTTTGTACAGGTTGTACCTCAATCAAGTTGGTAGATTGCTCAAGTTCATATACACTCACACACAAGATTTATTTGTCTTTTCATAAAAGAGTTTCGTTTTAGAAAATACCGGTTTGATTTTTAAGTTTCAAAATATACATGTGCTTTATCAAAATCTATTTTAGAGTTTAATGTCAAAAATATAGATATTTTATCATATATGTGTAGTGGATCATATCCATACACAATAAGCTTCAAAATTGTTTAGAATATCTTGTTTTTGTATTTGAAAAGCTTTTGAAAAAATCGTTTTTGAAAAATACAGGTTTTTGTTTAAGACAAAACTTCTATATTACAATAATAGTTCAAAATGTTTGTAATATGTTTTGATTTCTAATCAAACATGTTTGTATATCAAAGTATATCAATGAACTTATTTTGTAGAATTTATGAGAATTTATGGGATTTTATTAAAGGTAAAAAGACCAAGTTTTAAATCCTTAAAACCTGTATTCTGGTCTTCTGCCGGTTGACCGCACGGTCGACCGATGTGCACAAACGTGCACAACCTTGTTTGGCTGGAGGCCGGTCGACTGACCCGGTCTACCGCCAGAGAGTTTTGCTCTCTGGAACTGGGCCCGGCCGACCGGGCGGTCGATCGGCAGAGAGCTTCTATTCTCTGTGGCTCAATGGTCAAAAATTCGACCGTTGGTGGTCGTCCAGCTGGTCGACCGACAGCAGCGTCAGCTGCTGATTTGAACCCCAATGTCTAGATTTTGGAGGCCTATAAATTGGGCTTCCCTTGGACTGTTTTCTACAAGATTTGAAGTAGGTTTTTAAGATAGTTTTGCCTACACTTTTAAGTGTTTATCTCCATTTGTTTTAGAGCCAAATACTTCTATATCAAAAGGAGAGTTTTTCAAGAGTGTTTTGAAAAAGAGATTTCTTGAGTTTTTCACCACAAATTCTATTCAAGTTTATCTCACACATACTTGAGCTATCAATTGCTACATTAATCCTATAGGGATCTTTATTGTGAGAGAGTGTTAGGTGATCAAAGTGTTGAGATAACTAAAGTATTCATCTTTGTATTTGGGGAAGCGGACTTGTGGGTTCGTGTTCTTTCGAGATCTAGTGGAAGCTCGGTGTAGAGGTGCGGCCTCGGCAAGCTAGTGTGCTTGCGTGTGTTGTTCTTGCACGAACAAGAGAGGGACTAGTGAGTCTAAGGAGTTCTAGTGTGAACTCGTTGTAGGTGTTGCGGCACCGAGTGATCCGGTGGGATCGTTTATAGTGAAAATCTTTCATAGTGTTGAAGGCGGGGGCGTACTCATCTCGTGAACGGGCATCAAAGACGATAACTGAAAGAACCTCATGTGATGTGGAGGCTTCTTCTGCAATACTAACAACCGAAGATTTCTCATCTTGAGATTTCCTCCTTACATTTTCTTTTTCTTTGAGCTTAAAATAATCTTTTTTATAGTATCCAAACTTATGACAATAGTGACACTCAACATTTTTTCTTAACCTAGATTTAGATCTAGATTTTCCTCAAGATTTTTCTCGACCCTTCTCTGTACGACCATGGACGAACAAGCCTTCAGCTTGATCCTCACTTCCTACAACTGACACCTTTTGTCTTAACTCCTTAGAATGTATAGCTAATTTGACATCTTCTAAAGAGAGTATATCTCTACTATAGAGCATACTATTAACAAAATTTTAAAGAAAGGAGGTAATGAGCATAATAAGATGAGAGCCTGATCTTCTTCGTCGATTCTAACATCAATATTTTTTAAATTCATGAGAATTTTATTGAGCTCATCTAAGTGGTCTTTAATTGGCGTACCTTCCTTCATGCGAAGGGTGAAGAGGCTCTGCTTCAAGTAGAGCTTGTTGATCAGTGACTTTGTTATATACAAGCTCTCTAATTTGAGCCACAAACCGGCGGCGGTATCTTCATCGGCAACCTCCCGCAAAACTTCATCGGCTAGATAAAGTTGTATGGTACTATGCGCCTTCATCTCCAGTTCTTCTTTTTCGTCCTCGGACATAGATTTCGACAACTTGCCCTTACTGGATAAGACTTTCAACAAGCCTTGTTGCACCAAGAGAGCCCGACTCTCCACAAACTAAAGCTATTTCTCCCGTCGAATTTCTCTACTTTGTACTTTGCCGAAGCCATCTCGAAACCCACAAGAAGATAACACTAGCTCTGATACCACTTGAAGGACTTGGGATACCATCCCAAAAGACTAGCCTTTTAGGTGGAGTTGCCCAAATCCTTATATACCCAAGACCATTCTCACGTCTAGCCGATGTGGAACTACTTGTTCGACCCAAATCCCAACAGCTGCCACATGTAGTATTTCTTTGGAGGCGTAACTACTAGAAAAGGACTTGTTTAGTTGCTCAGCCACCGCGCCGGCTACAATAATGTGGTGGTTGGCTGCAGCAGGCAATTTCATCGAGCAGATTGCAGAAGCAAGTTCAGTCAGTGCCTTGCCACATTCTATGCTTAACTCCCTGCATGCCTCTTGTATTTTCTTGTGGAACTCAGATTCAACTTTTGCCTGAATATGATCATAGGATAAAAACATTAAAAACTTTAAATTTTGATCAGAGGAAAAGATCTATTTTTGCATAGCTGTTTTCCAAATTTTGATAAAATTTAGGGAAATATTTACCTTGAACTCAATTTGGTGATGAAGGCATCAAGGGCCACCATGAGACAAGCACATCATCGACTCTGAGCTCCGATTTTAAGGTACTGATCCCAGGGATGCCGAAATCTGAAGTTGCCATGCCGCGGCTCCCACCTTGCGAAATTAGCCTGCATATATAAATTTTTTATCAATTACGTGAAAATTCCAACATGGTTGCGTCTTCTTGCATGAGAAATTGTTATGATGAATTTGTTAGTTTAGCCAATTTTCTAGGCAAGGTGTCTTCTGTGGGTTTTGA
This sequence comes from Agave tequilana, assembly GCA_038442645.1. Taxonomy (NCBI): domain Eukaryota; kingdom Viridiplantae; phylum Streptophyta; class Magnoliopsida; order Asparagales; family Asparagaceae; genus Agave; species Agave tequilana. The sequence goes on along the minus strand of JAVJIF010002537.1, from coordinate 124,567 downwards.
ATCGAGTACACTCTTGTAGCCTTGGAGAACAGATTTGCCCTCCACGGTCTTACTACATCTCTCACCAAAATACTCAACCCCTAACCCTGTAAGAATATGGTACATATATGAAATAAATTTTATGCATGTCATATAAACTTATATGCATTTTTATGATAGTGCATTGCTTGTACTTTACCTTGCAAGAACTTTGCAAGCTTTTCCAAATTGGCTGCTTGCGTCCTATGAAGGTCCTTTCCAGCCCAAATAGGGAACACTAGTGTGGTGGTAAAGAATGATATTGCCACTCCAATGGCAATGGTGGTGAGCCTCTACTGAGCCATCACTATAAGCTTCTCATCGCGAAAGCTCAACACCGTGACAAGGCAGAATGTCAGTATGAATATCATCATCCCATAGTCATATTGCGCTTTCAACTCTGGTATGAAGCTTACGAATGTCGCCCCCGTTTCCGTGCATCTATAATTCCAAGCTAACATGTCTCTATTTACAATAGATAAATCACCTGAACATCAGGAAAAGTTCATCATTCTCACCTTCATCCTCACAATAAGATTCGACTTGCTCCACATAATGTGTATGTGTAGCCAAACAATCACTAATCACTTTTTCAAAAAACTGAGGATAGTTATCAAGTATACACACTTAATGCACATGTATAACTTCTTCAACATGCTTCTTATATTCAAGCTCTTCAATTTGATTCAAGTGAAATGATGAAGTGCACTCGAAGGTCATCCCGAGGGAATGAATAGACTTGTCAATGTGATCAGATTTGTTCATTAGATTTCAAAGTTTTGAATTTGTTCGCTTCATGAAAGCGAATGTGCTCTAGAATTGAAGATTTTGGTACAGGAACAGATTGAGTGTTCTTGATGGAATGAGTAGACACGCTGATATGCTCTAGAATTGACTTGGGTTTCACAGTTTGGACTTTGTTAATTTTATTAAAATTGATGTACTCTTGAATTGACATGGGTCGACTCAGTTTTGGATCAAGAACAGGTTGAGTAGAAAATGAACCCTTCTCTTGCTCAACAACTAACTCACTTGCTAACCTATCTTGGTGGGCCAAGTATTGAATATTGTCACTAAGTATTTGTTGTGAAGATTGCATGATGTTTTCAAAAGTTTCCTCTGTGTTGGTTGTGTGTCCTCATGGTTGTTATTGAATTCAAATTATTGGGGTGATGGATCCATGGGAGACCAATTGAATTTAGAATTAATATGAGATTGGTCTCATGAAGAATCAAAACAATTTCAACATCCCAATTTGAAATGTGTGGAATTGATTTAGACCTAGTTCTAAAGAATACACTATCGAATGACACTGTTCCGAAGGTTGAGATGAGTTATGATAGTGATGGCACCAAATGGGATAGTAAGACGTAAAAGATAGGATAGTGAGTTGAATGTAATCATGAAAGCTCGAAAGATAGGTTGGTGGATAGAAAGAAGGGTCTGGCCTATAGAAGGACCGTAACCAAATGAATGTGGATAGGCCATAGAAAAAGAGAATTTTTTTGATATTTTTTGTTGGTGAACTATTTTTTGTTAACTTAGATGTAACTGGGTCCCTCGACCATACTTGCATGCAAATCAATAAAAAAATATCACCATTCAAAAGAAAAAAATAATCAAGCCTATTCTAAGGTAGACTTAGACCTAGACGGCTCCCAACTACAGATTATCCATAGAAAGTATATTGCAGTAATCTGACACAAGTTAATTGACCAGATAGGTGGCAAGATTAGTGGGAGGTATCCGTGCTTAGAGCAATGGGCCTACTTAACCCAGACCACTGACTTTCGAGGTTTTGCCTCTCAATCCCTTACCTTAGACACCAATTTGATAAGATTCAAATTCTAATATTTTCTCCTTAGGTGAATCTCTTAGTGAATCTGAGTTGTCCTAGGGTTAACATCTATTCAAATTTTAAATTAGTTTGAATGCAATGGAGATGGTTTGTGGGTCAAGAGAGGGTAATGACTTCTCCACCTTATCTTGTTTTCAGGTTTTACCCTTAATTTGATTTCGTGCAAAAGTGTGCAAGTAAATAGATAAGAAGTACTCAAACCAAATTTTAAATCACCCAAAATAATTTTCTAATTTAGATGCAATACAGACTTACATTGCCTCCAGCACTCTTCAATAGTAATTTAAAAGAAACAGAATTAGACAGATGCCTATGACGCAAATTTATCCATTTTTTAAATACTAATCAATTGATTACCGTTGTTATCAGAAACATTGTGCAATTAAAGTATTCAAGAACATTGGTATATCTTTCTACATTCTACCCATACACTTTTTAATTGGTATATCATTTAGTCATGATTCATTAATTTGGATAGAAAGCATAATTTAAGAGGAAGCTTTCCAAGTTTTCTATATCTGTTTTAACTTCAATAACTTATGTGTTTTGTCATTATCAAAAAGGAGAAGATTATTGGCCGAAGGGTATACTCTCTGATTTTATTTTGATGATTACAAACCACATGATGTTCTTCGATACTAATCAAGTTCAAGTGTTATGTACTTTTCAGGGGTTAAGAGGATTCAGAGTGTTTCTTCCTCAAAAGGAAGGTATTAATGTCTTAAGTTTATTCAAGGATGAGATTCAAGATAGGGGTAATCAAGATTGACGTTTTGAAGAAGCCCACTTGAAGATTGCTTGAATATATATTGAACCTATGTAAAAAATTTTTTGTTAAAATATAGAATGTAGAATTGATGCTCAAGAAGTCTCACACACAAAATATAAGTTTTTTATATCTAGTTTTTATTTGTTGGAAAGAGAGAATATTGCTAAGGAAGTTGACATGAATCGTCAAGGGGTTGTCGGGTGATCGTCGAGGAAGTCGACGATGAAGACGAAGGGAAACAGCAGCAGAAAACAAGCCAACAACAGCAGGTGCAGGTTGGCCGGTCGACCGGCCCGGTCGACTGGCCCGCAGTATCAGAAGCTCGGTCGACCGGCCCGGTCGACCGACGTGCACAACGTGCACAAGTTGGAGCTCGGTCGACCGCCAAGTCGACCGACTGAAGTGACCCAACTCTCTGTTGGGCACCCGGTCGACCGCCCGGTCGACCGGTGGAAGGGTCGATCGACCGCCCGGTCGACCGATAGTCGGGTGCGGGCTGCGAGTGCAGATTTGGAAATCTGTTTGTATTTAAGGGGTTGGCTGTTTTCTAGGGTTTGTATCTCTTGTTGAAGATCCTTGAGAAGGAAAAGGCTGGAGCTCTCTTGCATTCAAAGAGGCTGCTAGCCATTGTAATCTTCTTCCAAAGTAAATTAAATCTCTCTCTGATTGCCCCGAGGACGTAGGCGTGGAGGCCGAACCTCGTTAGAGTTGTTTGTTTGCGCTTGTTCTTCTTCTGGCGATTGTTTTGTACTGTTTGAGATTGTTCTTCGTGCTTTGAGGAGATTCAGGGTAGGATCCTCTATCAGGTTGTTGTCGCTGGCAGGGCACAACAAGTGGTATCAGAGCTTCCAGATTTCGCTTGGGATTTCTGAAGATTCGGAGGGCTCGAGATTTGATCCGGTGGAGTTCGTGTATCGATCTCAGATTAGAGGTATTGGTGTTCGTGGAGATCGTGTGTCGATCTCAGGAGGACGCAAGGAGGGCTCGTGGAATCTGTGGTGAAGTAGATCCGGAGAGAAACTCGATCTAGGGTTTCAAGGGAAAGATAAAAATCCAATTTTTATCTGAGTAGAAATCTATTTCCAGTTGATTGTTCTTCCGCATAGATAGAGATCAATAAATCTCAATGGCAGAAGAAATTATTTCGGCTAAGACAATGAATTCTCACCTGAGGATTGAAGTTATCAAGTTCAATGGTACAAATAACTTCGGGATGTGGAGATGTGAGGTTATGGATGCGCTGAATGCATCGAACCTCAAGGACACTCTCCTATTGGAGAAGAAGAAGAGCACGACCACTAATGAAGAGTGGGCAAAGATGAACAAATTGGCATGTGGATTGATACGTTCATGTTTGTCGCAAGACATAAAATACCTTGCACAACATGAGACGTCGGCGAAGAAACTGTGAGAAACCCTTGCGAAGAAATACCTGACTAAGAGTGTTGAGTCCAGGTTGTAGCTTAAGAGTAAGCTGTATAGTTTTCAAATGAAGAAGGGGAGCACAGTGAATGAGCACATCAACAGATACACGAAGCTTCTTACAGACTTAGTAAACGTGGATGTCACGATAGAAGAGGAAGATAAGGCGATCATCTTTCTGAACTCACTCCCCGCGGAGGAGTATGAGACATTCACTCTGACCTTCATCAATGGAAGGCAGACCTTGGATTATGATGAGGTGTCATCTGCACTGACTAGTTATGAGATGAGGAAGGAGAGACATCCTTCTAGGTCAAGCTCATCGGCGGAGGCACTGGAAGTAAGAGGCAGAAGTTCATCGCGGAAGGGCAAGGAGGTTAGAGGAAGATCGAAATCTAGGTCGGGTTTCAGAAGTCTGAAGACGAATCAGTGTGCCTTATGCAAGGAACTAGGACACTGGAAAGCAGAATGGCCAAAGGCCAAAGATAAGAAGGTGGAGTTAAAAACCGAGGCGAATCTCGCACAGGCAGATGGATCGGATGATGACTCTTCAGTGTTTTCTCTCTCGGTTACTACCCTTACTATTAGTAACTCAGATAGTGCTGAGTGGATCTTGGATAGCGGAGCCACCTATCATGTGTGCCCGAACAGGGCCTGGTTTTCTAGCTTTGAGAAGCTGGATGGATGTTACACGGTCATGGGGGATGACCATCCGTGTAATATAGAAGGGATGGGTACAGTCCGCATCAAGATGGATGATGGGATAGTTCGAGAGTTGAAGGAGGTGAGGTATGTACCTCAGCTCAAAAGGAATCTTATCTCAGTTGGCACTTTGGAAGCATCGGGCATGGTGATATCTGTTCGAGATGGCGATCTCAGGATGATCAAGGGCTCGATGGTGGTGATGAAGGGCGTCCGCCGAGGAAACCTCTACTACTTGAAGGGTAGTACGATTTCAGATCAGGTGGAGACTTCGAGTTCTTCAGATGTTGGTGGCCCGGAGGTCTGGCAGGGAAAGGTCGGACAGGAAGAAGAAAAATCTTTGCGAGCTCCTGCAAAGATGGAATCGCTGGAAGGTGCTGCTACCTGCGAGTTGGGAGGTGGACACAACGTTCTGGACAAGAAGAAGGTGAGATTCAGCACCAGTACTTACTATAATGAAGGTCTTCTTGATTGTGTTCACGTGTGCATATGGGGACCTGCTAAGACGGCATCGCTTGGAGGTCACAGGTACTTTGTCTCATTTATTGATGGTTCATCTAGGCAGGTTTGGATATATCCCATGAGACAAAGGGGTGAAGCCCTAGATGTGTTGGTGAAGTGGAGAGGAAGAATGGAGAGGCAGATAGGTAGGAAGATAAAGGAGCTTCATATTGGTAATGTTGGAAATGACATGTACCAGTTCCTACGATTTGGCCAGAACACAGGTATTGTAACTCACTTCACAACAGGTACAGATGGGTTGGCTAAAGATGTAGTCCGTCCCTTGCTGGAGAAGGTTCGGAGGTTGTTGTCTAATGCAGGATTAGACAGGTCGTTTTGGGCTGAGGCGACTGAGTATGCTAGCCATCTCATGAACAGATCGACTGCGATAGGAGGTAAAGCTCCATTGGATATTTGGTCTGGGGAAGCTGTTCAAGGTCATTGTTTGCTGCGGGAGTTTGGAAGTCCAGCCTACTTCAGTGCCAAGAATGACAAGGTGAATCCGCGAGCAAAGAGGTTTGTCTATTTGGGCGTCAAGGGAAACAGCTACAGGTTGTGGGACCCCGAAGACAAGAAGATCGTGATGAGCAGGCATGTCACTTTTGGAGAGACTTCAGTGTTGAAGTCCACCGTCTCTCAGCACGTGAGGAGGACGGAGACCAAGGAAGGATCACAGCAGGTGAAGGTCGATGCTACTCCATCATCTCCAGTTGGTTCGGTATTAGAGGAGACTTCACCGGATGTGACACCGGGTGGAGATCATGAAACCAAAGTTGATGCTGAATAGGATGAAGACATTGTTGAGAATGTCGAGTTGTTTGCAGCTATTGGAACCAAGGTGAAACCACGCTTGTGGGAAAAGAAGCATGAATCTCAAGCTTGTGATCATGACAAGCTGAAGTTGAAGGCCGTTGTCCTCCATGATGGTCGGGAAGAGGTTCATATGACTCGGTCAGACAGGTTCACTGCTGCAAATAGAGGTACCAGTGCTTGAGCTTGATGAAGCTCATCTAAATGAACTACGGTTGGCTTGATCCTTTTGGGCAAAGGTATGTAGGCAGCCGTAAAGGCATAGCCAGTTGGTGATGCAACTCTTATGAAGCTATTTGGGTTCTCGAGAAGCTGTTTGGATCTTCACGTAGAGGTGAAAAGTTGTGGCCGATGGAACTTCACGTAGAGGTGGAGAGGTTTCACGTAGAGGTGAAGTGTTGTGGCCAGTTGGACTTCACGTAGAGGTGAGGTGTTGTGATCTCAATGAACAGGTGATCTTCCTGTGAGAAGATGTTGAGCTTGCATAAGGAGTGATGTGCATCCAGTTGAAGCCGATGAATGTTTGGTGGGCTCTACGCAAACTTCGTTGGACCGTCAGTGAAAGACAGGAAGACTAGATAGAGCTGGTCAGTTGGAGAGTCAGTGTTGGCTCGTGAGGAAGTCTTCGTGAGGTCGTGAAGTTGTGGAGTAGAAGTCACAGTTTGGTGATCGGCATGTATGAAAATTCTCCTAAGGTGAAGTGCAGGGAAGGCATGTGCGATGTTTTTCATGGATAGCTGAGCTAAAGATTCCAAGCCGAGATCGTGTGTCGATTTCATCCGGTGTGCTCAAGCCAAGATCGTGTGTCGATTTCGCCAGGTGATAGACTGGGGTACGTTGGAGATCGGCTCAGATTTGGAAAATCTTCACCGAGGTGGAGAATTGTTGGAAAGAGAGAATATTGCTAAGGAAGTTGACATGAATCGTCGAGGGGTCGTCGGGTGATCGCTGAGGAAGTCGACGACGAAGACGAAGGGAAACAGCAGCAGAAAACAAGCCAACAGCAGTAGGTACAGGTTGGCCGGTCGACTGGCCCGCAGTATCAGAAGCTCGGTCGACCGGCCCGGTCGACCGACGTGCACAACATGCACAAGTTGGAGCTCGGTCGACCGCCCGGTCGACCGACTGAAGTGACCCAACTTTCTGTTGGGCACCCGGTCGACCGCCCGGTCGACCGGTGGAAGGGTCGGTCGACCGTCCGGTCGATCGACAGTCGGGTGTGGGCTGCGAGTGCAGATTTGGAAATCTGTTTGTATTTAAGGAGTTGGCTGTTTTCTAGGGTTTGTATCTCTTGTTGAAGATCCTTGAGAAGGAAAGGCTGGAGCTCTCTTGCATTAAAAGAGGCTACTAGCCATTGTAATTTTCTTCCAAAGTAAATTAAATCTCTCTCTGATTGCCCCGAGGACGTAGGTGTGGAGGCCGAACCTCGTTAGAGTTGTTTGTTTGCGCTTGTTCTTCTTCTGGCGATTGTTTTGTACTGTTTGGGATTGTTCTTCGTGCTTTGAGGAGATTCAGGGTGGGATCTGTTGGCCCAAAGGCCCATCACTCTAGTTTTGATGATGATCAACTCATGTAGTTATGTTTACTAATGATCTTGTGTTTAATTAGTGACAGATTTATGATCAAGATCTTAGTAGGTGCATAGCTTCAACAAAGGATTTAAAGTCAAGTTTTGGAGCTAGCACGGTGTTTGGACCAAGTCAAGAAGGCTTCAAGTGAAGACTTCAAGATGATGAAGACTTGAGTCTAGGTTTGTTTTTGTAAGATTTTGTTTTAGTTAAAATGTAAAGGATAGAATAGTTGGTGGATTGCTCAAGTTCATATCACACACACACTCTTGATTTAGTTGTCTTTTCATAAAAGAATTTTCAGTTTAGAAAAGACTTTCATTTTGGAAAATATCATTTTGGTTTTCGGTATTTCATTTACATATGTTTAACCCAAAACCTTATTTAGTGCTTAATGTCAAAAACATAGATATTTCATCTTGATTGTGTAGTGGATCATATCCATACACACTATGCCTTAAAATGAATTACAATATCTTGTTTTTGTATTTGGAGAAGTTTTGGAAAAACAAAGTTTGGAAAAATACAGTTTTCATTTAAGCCAATTTTTCCATATTACAAAAATAGTTCATATGTCTTGATTTTGTGCAAGCATGTTTATTTATCAAAGTATAACATCAAAACTATTTTTGTAGATTTTCTGTAATTTTATGGGATTTTATTTGAGCCAAAAAGACCATGTTTTAAATCCCAGATTTCTGTTTCAGGCTTCAGCCAAGTCGACTAGTCGACCAAACAAGTCGACTAGGGCTGAAGTCGGTCGACCGGATCGGTCGAACGACGTGCACGGACATGCACGCCTTGACCTGGCAGATGGCCGGTCGACCGACCCAGTCGACCGGAATTGAGAGCAGTGCTCTCTGTTTATTTGGGTCGACCGGGCGGTCGACCGGAGGCTGCAACGGTCATATTTTTGACCGTTTTCGGTCGACCGGGCGGTCGACCGACAGGTCTGACAGACCCCAACGGCTGGTTTTTGGTAGCCTATATATTTGGGGGTTTGGTCATTGTTTTGAGCCAAGATTTTCAAGTGGGTTTTCACCAGTTTTTCCTGAACTATTTAGGGGTTTTCCTCCACTTGATTTAGAGCAAATATTTCCAATCAAAAGGAGAGTTTTATCAAGAGTGTTTAAAGTGAATTTCTTGAGTTCTTCCTCCACCACTCTCATCCTTGTTTTTCTCACCAACACTTGAGCAACCCATTGATCTATTCATCTTATAGGAGTGTTGTAGTGAGATAGTTTTTAGGTGATCAAAGTGTTGTGATCACCAAAGACTTTTCTTTGTTCTTTGAGGAGGCGGGCAAGTGTGCTCGCGGTTGTTTAGAGTTCGTGTGTGAACTCTTTGTTTGAGGAGCGGCCTCGGCGAGCTTGTGGGGCTTGCGTGTGTACGGACTAGGGAGTCCGAGAGTTGTAGGTGTTGCGGCACCGGGTGATCCAGTGGGATCGATTATAGTGGAAATCCTTCGTGTGTCGAAGGCGGGGATGTAGAGCAAGTGTGCTCGAACCTCGAAACAAACCCTTTGTGTTTGCGATTGCCTTTTCCCTCTCTCTCCCTTATTTATATCTTGCATTCAATTATTGTGTTTATATTTATATGCTTGATATACATATTGTGCTTCATTGATATACTTGCTTGGGATTGTTTGCTAACACTTGTATTCAACCAAGAGAGCCAACGCGGCACCTCAACCCATATCTAGGGGAATCTTGAGGAGTTTGTCCAGAGCCCTTCACGGGGAATTCGGCAACACTCTTGTGTTATACATAGTGTTTAGTGTAAGAAGTTTAATTTGGTCATAATAGTTTTTAAATCCGCATTATTTGCCTTTAAGTGAAATTAAGATTAGCCATCACCTATTCACCCCCCTCTAGGTGAACCTTCAATTGGTATCAGAGCCAAGTGCTCTTGATTTGGGTCTAACAACCTAGAGTTAAAGATTCTCATTTTAGGCTAATCACAAAATTTTGTACACACACTATGGAGTTCATGTCACCACCCACCTTTGACATTCTTAACATCCAAATTTGGAAGGTTAAGATGTCTTTGTACCTCAAGGCCTTAAGATTTCATGTTTATCTTGCTACCACAAATGATTCATATGTTAATAATAGCAAGAACTTTGAGGCTAATGCAAAAGCCCTTCATGCTTTAAAGTCAACCCTAAATGATGTATATTTATCTAGGGTTTCTAATTTTGATTCGGCTTTTGTAGCTTGGAACATCATCACCTCCCTTGGCGAAAAGGATCTATATTATGCCGAGAGTGATTCGGACGTTGGAAGCAACACCTCTAACGCGTGCTACATGGTCCAAGGGGATAACCCCTTGAGGTAAACACCGAATCCGATGATGAAGACATGTCATATGATGAGCTCACTTTCTTTTGTCAACAATTGCTTGAGAAATATGACATGATTAAAAAGGAAAATAAAAATTTGAAAAAGAACATTGCTTGCATGCATAAAGAACATGATTCATTTAGAAGTAACATTGCATGTTTAGAAAAAGATAACAAAAATTTGAAAAAGGAATTTGATTGCATGCTTAATGAAAATGACTTATTTAAAATAAGGTTGCATGCTTAGAAAAAGAAAACAAAGATTTGAAAAATGAGAATGTTTCCTTACTTGCAAAATTGAATGATTTATGTGAAGGAAACAATACTTTGAAAAATAAAATTGATTTGGTGGAAAACAAAGAGAAGTTATTTTTCAAGAAAATAAATCTTTGAAAAGAAAAGTTTTTGAAAATGAAAAAGATTTTGTTTCTAAAAAGAAAAAGAAAAATGATTGTTTATCTCATCATGCTTTACATGCCACCACTAATGAGATTAAAGATTTGAAAAATAAAATGGATAATTTGAGTTCAACTTTGAACTCTTGTGCATTCAATCACACTAGATTGGAGTCTATGTTTTCAAAGAAACAAACTCCATCCATTTATGCACATCATCATGCTTATGTTGCACGTCATGATCACACTCCTACACATAAGCATACTAAGGTGTACATATGTACACATTGTGGCCGCAAAGGCCATTTAGCAAAATTTTGTTATGACAAGTTGCATCATTTTAATTTTGCTAATAATAAAAATTTTGGGTTCCTTACAAGACTAACCCCAAAGGACCCAAGAAAATATGGGTACCAAAATTCCCACCTTGTGTATTTGATGTAGGTGAGGGATCTCACAAAACGTGAGAGATTTGGTGCCTTGATGGTGGGTGCACTTGAACTAAAAGGACACATATTTGGAGCACCGCTATCAAGGAGGTTTTGGTGGGAAAGACCACCATGCTTGGAGCTTTGGAGTTGGTAACAATCTCTAAACTCCTATTTTTTATGTACATGCTTTTTACATATATCATATTCATAAGCATGTTCATGTTTTGTATTCTTATGTGCTTCATGTGGTAAAAACATGCTTAGATGTAGTTTTTATCAAAACTTGTATTATTCATGTACAAATAGTGAGTTACATTTGATTTATATATATTTGCACTTCATGCTCATTTGTACCCACTATTTGCATATGTATAGACTAGTTTTGATGATTCCCATTTATACATGCTTTGCCAATTCTTTTTGTTTTACTTCATGTATATATATTTTTAATTCAAATCTAATAAATATACATGTATACCCGTGAGTCTCTTGCCTTCATGCAAATATCATTAATTGACTCTTTTATGTTTGGGATATGTATGTGTATTGTTAGGATTGGATAAATCATACATATGCCTAGAAGTTTATTGTATTAATGAAAATTGATTTTTCACGTTTCTTTGTTTTGTTAAAAATGTGACTTATAATCTTTTTGAGCTTAAATGACTATTTTCATAAAAAATGCTATTTACATGATCTTTTAAACACTCACATCTTCATTTATTAATTCATGACTTAGTTTCATGATCATTTTGAGCTTTATAGACCATGAGTGATTACATCTTTATGTATTTAGTTATGCTTTATGAAGTACATATGATTTGATGTATTTGAAGGATCTTTAACTAGTTGTTCAAAAACTATTTTATACTAGTTATTTATTCTTCAATTAGTTTATAAGATATACACATGATCCTATTTTTTTTCTTATGGACAAATTCTTTTCTGTTCTCAATAATTGATGCTTCATAATTTGGATATTAGTTTAAGTGTTAACTTTTGTCAACACTAGGATTTATACTTGTACACATTGTGGGCCACAAATAAATCTATATATGATTGGTTTGATTGCTTATTTGTGCCCATTAGGTATGCTAGTATAGCCTAGTTTTGATGATCCATACATTTTTAAACTTGTATTCCCATTTTGGATTTGTGTTATGATCATGTGATTTCATTTCATGTATATGTTTACTTTGTCAAACTTTAAGATATACATGGATATCTCTTGAGTCATTTGCCTTTCATGCAAATCTATATATATGGACTCAATTGTGTTTAGGGATATGTATGTATACTTCTTGTATTGTCAAAACATACATATACCTTGAAATATAATTTTTTTTAAAAATTTTGTGATGATTTTCTTGTTTTCAAAATTTATGATAATTTTCACATTGTCTTATTTAAAGGAATATTGAGCTTCATTGCTATTTTCGTGTGATTTACACATATTTCATGAAAAATATTTTTATTTTATTCCTTGAGTGAAGGATTCCATACTAGTTTTCAAACATTTTCATTTAACTAGTTCGAGTTCTTCATGTGGTAGATTATATGATGTATACACTTAAGCTTATTTTTCTATTGGTATCATTGGATCATTTTAATTGGTATCAATATGATTATTTTTGTATACACTCAAGTTTTGATTATATGTATGTATGCGTTCAAATTCTAGTAATATCAATTTCTATTGGTATTATCTTTTCATACATATATATGTGTTATTTGTGCTTGAGTTAAAATTGATTCACATTCTTAAAGCACTATGTTTATGCTAAGCTTGGGTTAAAACTTTACTTTCAATTGGTATCTCAATATGTTTTAACTTAAGAAAAATTAAAGATTTTGCAATGTTGATTTGATATCTCAAAATTTGTTTCTTGAGAAAAGTTCAAAATTTTGTTTTGATAAAGAAAAATTCGAAATATTTTGATGTGTATTGCCTATATGAAAGGAGAGCTTAACATCTCTCCTACATAAAGATTCATGTTGAGTGTATCTTGTATTGAAGAGCTTAACATCTCTTCTTTATGTGGTACACGTGTGTAGGGGGAGCTTCACATCTCCTCTTATGCATTACATAATATGCGTTATGTGAATTAGGGCTTGTCATCCCTCTTTCATATAATGTTTATGTGTAGGGAAGCTAACTTAGCGTCTTCCTCTTCATGAATGTATATCGCATATAAACTTTTATTGATTGATTTGTGTTTACCCCTTATTGATCTATTTGTTTATGACAAAAAGGGGGAGAAAAATTTTGTTTTTACTTTAACCCCTTTGTTGATGATTGACAAAAAGGGGGAGAAGTATTTGAGATTTATATGCATGTTTTGGAGAAAGAATTTATGTTTATGCATATATGTTTTGTTTTGCAAATAGGAGAAAAAGAATTTGATTTGGTTTATCTCCATTCATTTGCATACATGTTTATGTGCCTTCATTGCATTTTTATTGTTGTTTGTGCTATGCATGAGTTAAGGGGGAGCTTCTTTGAAGCTTTACTTTAATCCATGCATATATAACTTCATGAGTTTTGTCATCATCAAAAAGGGGGAGATTGTTGGCCCAAAGGCCCATCACTCTAGTTTTGATGATGATCAACTCATGTAGTTATGTTTACTAATGATCTTGTGTTTAATTAGTGACAGATTTGTGATCAAGATCTTAGTAGGTGCATAGCTTCAACAAAGGATTTAAAGTCAAGTTTTGAAGCTAGCACGGTGTTTGGACCAAGTCAAGAAGGCTTCAAGTGAAGACTTCAAGATGATGAAGACTAGAGTCTACGTTTGTTTTCGTAGGATTTTGTTTTAGTTAAAATGTAAAGGATAGAATAGTTGGTGGATTGCTCAAGTTCATATCACACACACACTCTTGATTTAGTTGTCTTTTCATAAAAGAATTTTCAGTTTAGAATAGACTTTCATTTGGAAAAATATCATTTTGGTTTTCGGTATTTCATTTACATATATTTAACCCAAAACCTTATTTAGTGCTTAATGTCAAAAACATAGATATTTCATCTTGATTGTGTAGTGGATCATATCCATACACACTATGCCTTAAAATGAATTACAATATCTTGTTTTTGTATTTGGAGAAATTTTGGAAAAACAAAGTTTGGAAAAATACAGTTTTCATTTAAGCCAATTTTTTTATATTACAAAAATAGTTCATATCATATGTAACATGTCTTGATTTTGTGCAAGCATGTTTGTTTATCAAAGTATAACATCAAAACTATTTTTGTAGATTTTCTGTAATTTTATGGGATTTTATTTGAGCCAAAAAGACCATGTTTTAAATCCCAGATTTCTGTTTCAGGCTTCAGCCAAGTCGACTAGTCGACCAAACAAGTCGACTAGGGCTGAAGTCGGTCGACCGGATCGGTCGACCGACGTGCATGGACATGCACGCCTTGACCTGGCAGATGGCCGGTCGACCGACCCAGTCGACCGGAACTGAGAGCAGTGCTCTCTGTTTATTTGGGTCGACCGGGCGGTCGACCGGAGGCTACAACGGTCGGATTTTTGACCGTTGTCGGTCGACCGATAGGTCTGACAGACCCCAACGGCTAGTTTTTGGCAGCCTATATATTTGGGGGTTTGGTCATTGTTTTGAGCCAAGATTTTCAAGTGGGTTTTCACCAGTTTTTCCTGAACTATTTAGAGGTTTTCCTCCACTTGATTTAGAGCAAATATTTCCAATCAAAAGGAGAGTTTTATCAAGAGTGTTTAAGGTGAATTTCTTGAGTTTTTCCTCCACCACTCTCATCCTTGTTTTTCTCACCAACACTTGAGCAACCCATTGATCTATTCATCTTATAGGAGTGTTGTAGTGAGATAGTTTTTAGGTGATCAAAGTGTTGTGATCACCAAAGACTTTTCTTTGTTCTTTGAGGAGGCGGGCAAGTGTGCTCGCGGTTGTTTAGAGTTCGTGTGTGAACTCTTTGTTTGAGGAGCGGCCTCGGCGAGCTTGTGGGGCTTGCGTGTGTACGGACTAGGGAGTCCGAGAGTTGTAGGTGTTGCGACACCGGGTAATCCAGTGGGATCGATTATAGTGGAAATCCTTCGTGTGTCGAAGGCGGGGATGTAGAGCAAGTATGCTCGAACCTCGAAACAAACCCTTTGTGTTTGCGATTGCCTTTTCTCTCTCTCCCTTATTTATATCTTGTATTCAATTATTGTGTTTATATTTATATGCTTGATATACATATTGTGCTTCATTGATATACTTGCTTGGGATTGTTTGCTAACACTTGTATTCAACCAAGAGAGCCAACGCGGCACCTCAACCCATATCTAGGGGATCTTGAGGAGTTTGTCCAGAGCCCTTCACGGAGAATTCGGCAACACTCTTGTATTATACATAGTGTTTAGTGTAAGAAGTTTAATTTGGTCATAATAGTTTTTAAATCCGCATTATTTGCCTTCAAGTGACCTTACGATTAGCCATCACCTATTCACCCCTCCTCTAGGTGAACCTTCAGGATCCTCTATCAGGTTATTGTCGCTGGCAGGGCACAACATTATTTTCATTGGCATTTCACTAAATTAGCTTTCAATGCATGTTTATATTATTTAAAATTCCATATCCTGTTTTCAATATGTATTTCTTAGCCTATGTGTTTCCAAGGCAAATTTCAAAATTGTTTGAAATATTTAAAAATGTAATCTCTGATAAATTTTTTCCTAAATTGGTTTTTCTGTTGAATCAATCGACCAACCGGTCGACCGTTCCAGTGCAGTAGTTTGAACTACTGGGTCGACTGACCGGTGGACCGTTTGTGCACATTTCAAGTGTGCACGCTGTCGGGCGACTGACCAATCGAATTGACAAAGGCTTGAAGTGTTTTGGTTAGACTTCAGTTGCCCAGGTCGGTCGACTGACTAAAAGATTTTTCTTTACCATTGTTCTATGTTGAGACCAGATGAGTTGCCGGTCAACCGATGCTCAACGACTATTTTTGAATTTTAGCCAACCAGTTGATCGGGCGGTCGATCGATGTTCTGTCTGCTACAAAAACGACTAGTTTTTTTAAAACTATCTTGTCCTTTTTTCTCCTATGGGTATATTTGTTATTTTTGGGTCTAATTTCCCTGTTAATGCCCTGTTAGACCCCAATAATATTAATTATCACTTACCTATATATATGGATCATTGGGAGAGGATTAAAAAATCAAGAGTTTTGAGAAATATTTTGAAAAATCAAGTTTATTCAAAAGAGAATATTTCTAGCTTTAAGTTTTCATATGCTTTCATTTTCAAATCAATTGTTACAAGTTTTCAGCTCTTAAATTCATTCATTTCAACAGAAGTTTCCCTCTCACAAACTTCTTTAGTTTCATTCCTCATTCTATACTATAAAAATTGTAAAAGAGGGTGTTTGTGATTTTTGTGGTCACAAAATGCTTATAAACCTCATTAGCTTTGGGCTACCTCTTGTGTAAGAGGATTGAGAGTTAGAACTATGTACTCGAGTCTGTGTAGACCATTGTAATTATTTAGTGGAGGCTCTTTTGTAGAAAGATCCTTAATGAATAGTGAAATCCTTCACTCGGTAAAAGCAGGGACGTAGAGCTTTGTACTTGAATCTCGAAATAAATCTCTTATGTTTGCGATTGCATTTTCTTTTGCTCTTACTTTATTGCTATTGCTTGCACTTGTACTGTAGCTTCTTTTGCATTTGCTATTCATTACTTGCATCATATTCATCATTCTTACTTGTAAGTTTCACTCATCTTAACAAGAAAGTAATTAAGCAACTCAACTCTTAATCTATTGGAATATAGAGGAGAAATTCTAGAGCCCTTTACGGGGAATCTGCCTTCACTTCTTGTTTTGAACTGACCATTTGCATCATTCTTTTAAATTTCGCATTGTTTGCCATTAGATTAGCATTACACCTATTCACCCCCTCTAGGTGTACTTTAAAGGATCATCGGTTGGCATCACACTTGTGCTCATGACCTGAAAGATGTTTTTCTCTTTTTTGTTTTTTGCAGGATCAATTGGGAGCATCGAATTTTGTGTCTGTTGTGACAAATCCCCACTACGAACAGGAATTTAGAGATAAGTTGCTTTAATTGACGAATACTGTTTTACGTCCTGT
Organism: Agave tequilana; assembly: GCA_038442645.1. NCBI lineage: Eukaryota > Viridiplantae > Streptophyta > Magnoliopsida > Asparagales > Asparagaceae > Agave > Agave tequilana. The sequence continues at coordinate 107,634 of JAVJIF010002537.1, read as the reverse complement.
CACCACATCAAACTAAGTAGACCAAATTCTATTTTATGTCTTGTCATTAGATTACGCTCGTCAAACTTCTATAAATCCGGATAAACACTAGCCTTATGCTTTCATATTTTAATATTAAAAAATTTCACACATGTGCTGAATTGAACTGTATTTGATTAAAAAATTGCCTCGTGTAGTGCACTTAACTTAAAAAATTCAATGTGGATATTGTTTTTGATTTTTAACTCTATTTTTGTATGTGAAGATCATCTCATCACAAGCGGAGAGTGGACGAATTGTCGTGATAGATTACTGCCCTGAAAAGCTAAGGCATGCCCTATGGACATGGATCTATTGTTGTCAACCAACGGTAAAACCCCAAAAAAATACTAGCACCCGGCTTGAGCGTAAGCTTAGGCCTCTGCTCAGACTCAGAACGATCACCCACGAAATCAACATAAAATCAATAGTAGTTCTTAAACAATTGAAAATCACATCATATAATACACAATTTACAATATCCAAAAATTAAAAAATACAGAAAAATCCAACAATTTGTGAAGTGTCTTAATGGTTAATGAAGTAGTTGGCAAGCTACGACAACGACAATTCATCCTTACTATAACGACAATTTGTCCACACTCCGCTTGTGATGTTAATCTTCACGTACAAAAATAGAATTAAATACCAAAAGCAATATCACATTGAATTTTTTAAGTTACATGCATTGCATGAGGAAATTTTTTTTAATCAAATACAGTTAGATTCAGTAAATGAGGATAACGTACAATTGCTTTCAATCCAATGAATTGACGTGGCTCTCTCCAGCATTCCTATATTTAGATATGAACTCGGGTGCCCATACCAACTGCGAGAAAAAACTCATAAAAGTAGCAATCATAACACAATTAGTACAATGGCATCCAATGAAGGAAATTTGAGCTCAAAAGAGCTGCTTGAAGCTCAGTCTCATGTCTGGCACGACATGTTTGGCTTCATGAGATCCTTCTCTATCAAGTGTGCAATCGAGCTCGGCATCCCCGATGCCGTTCACAACCACGGCAAGCCCATCACTCTCACCGACCTCGCCGCCGCTCTCTCCATCCCACCCTGTAGAATCCCTCACTTCCGACGTCTTATGGGCCTTTTGGTCCACAATGGCTACTTCAAACAAACTGATGAAGATATCTACTCTCTCACTCCCAACTCAAGAGTTCTTGTTAGGGATAAAGGGGCATCGATAACACCATTAATTGAGATGGTTCTGTGTCAACCAATGCTTGACCCGTGGCAATCGCTTCCTACGTGGTTTAAGAGCGAGCAGCCGGCCACGGCCTTCGCGATGTGCCATGGCCTGCCTATCTGGGAGGCCACAGCGACAATGCCTGAACTAAGAAAGGTGATAATGGAGGGGTTGGACAGCGATTCTGTCATTATCGCCAAAGTGATTATCGAGGATTGCGCTGACCAATTTCAAGGCGTCAAGTCTCTAGTGGGGTGGCAGGGAACACGGGCAAGATCGCGCTAGCCATCGCGAAAGCGTTCCCATACATCACGTGTGCTCTTCTCGAGCTCCCACATGTGATCAACACTTTAGAGAAGAGCGATGTGATTAAGTATGTAGCTGGAGATATGTTTAAGCACATTCCTCCAGCAGATGTGCTCATTCTCAAGGTAAAATGACGTATGCATGTAGGCGTATCCTAGGCTTTTTCAAAACTAGATGATATAATTGATTACTAAGAAAATTATTAGAAATCTTTAAATTCTCAAATAACTACCATCTTTAATAAATCCTCGTAAAAATATTAATGGCGAATGTGAAAAGATCAAACTATCTCATGTTTTAAGTATTATAATTCAAGAAAACCTATGTTTTCATGTAAAAGAAGTATTGTGATCATAAAGTTATCACATAAGGAGCACATGATTATCCGATGAAGGTAACTAATGGAAAAAGAAATTAGTTATTTCTAAATTCCAAGAAATAATGGTTATTTGAGAATTTAAAGCTTTGCACTAGGTCTCTGAGAAATCTGTGATAGTTCATCTTGATAAATTTAGCCCATATATATATATATTATATAATAACATTTGCTAGGAATATGATTAAATTTTGAATTCCTTTACCATGTGTAAATGTTTTTTTTCTGAAACTAGCCTGCATACTCCAATTCTTGTAGGAAATTATCTTTGATATAAAACTTATTTCTCTTCCACTAATCCCAGTAAGATGATTTGTTATTTTGTAGTGGGTATTCATAACCTGGAATGACGACGAATGTGTAAAGATATTGAAACGATGTAAGGAAGCGATTCCAACTAAACAAAATGGAGGGAAAGTCATCATAATTGACAAAGTGATGGATGCCAGCAGCGATGGTGTGGACCCAAAGCTCACAGAAACAAAACTTTACTTTGATATGCAAGTGATGGTTCACTGGACTGGGAAGCACAGAACTGAAAATGAATGGAAGAAGCTCTTCATAGAGTCTGGTTTCAAAGAGTATAAAATAATTCCAGCATTGGGCATGCGTTGCATTATCGAGCTCTACCACTGATTAGTTGCTTGATATATGTATCTCTATATATGCTTGCCTATGTGTAATGTGTGTTAATATATTTGGTTTGTATTATGGAAGAATAGCTTGTGTACCTATGCAGTAAGGGCAATATTACTAGAATAAGAGCTCTAGCTCTATCTGCCCGCGAGACTGCATGCTATTGTCGGGGAGAAGTGTGAATTCTCTTCATACACTTATTTTAATACTATTTTGTTTGGTTCCTTAAATTATTATTGGGTTTTTGTAAATATACCTTCTGAAACTTAGATTTTCGCATCTTTATTCCTCAAGAAACTTTACTTGCATGTATACCCGTATATATTACCACTACAAGTACAAATTTTCTCAATGTAACCGAAGTTTCCTTTATATATACACTTGCAAAATAAAATACATATATACTCTTGAAATATCATTTTTTTTGCATAAACCTTATGAAAATTTAAGTTACAAATAAGATTTATGTATCTTATAAAGAATAATAGAAATATAAAAGTATTATGGTATTATTCCATAATACCTAGATTTAAACGTATGTTTAAGAATGTAGAACATGCGAAGAGGTTAACATGGTATTCAAATGGGAGGATTATTGATAGTATGTTGTGTATCCGGTTCCGCAATGGAATATAATTAATGGAAAGTTCTGAATTTGGGAGTGATGCAAGAAATCTCCGGCTAGGTTTTTCAACGGATGGAATGAATCTACATGACAACATGAGCAATACACAGTACATGATCAGTTGTGTTTACCATTCATAATCTTCCTCCATGGTTATGCACGTAGTGCAAGTTTCTTATGATATCATATCTAATATTAGGGCCCCGACAGTCAGGAAATGATATAAATGCTTATTTGGCACATATTATTGAGAATCTAAAGATAATGTGGAAGGAAAAAGTAGAAGTATTTGATGCCTATCATCAAAAACTTTCACACTTCGAGATATATTATTTTGTACAATCAATAAGTATTCAGCATACGATAACTTGTCAAGGTGTAGTGTGAAAAGACACAAAGCATATCCTATATGCAAAGAAGACACATTCTCATTAAATTAAAGTATGAGAGAAATACACTTTACCTTAATACTTGGAGGTTCCTGCCCATGTTACACCATTATCGGAGGCTACAGAAAGCGGTTAATGGACCTATAGAAGAAGAAAAAGCTCCAAGACCAGTGAACAAGTATATGAACAGATGAAACATCTCATGCTAATTGGTGAAAAGGTGATGCAAAATATAAATGAAAAGAATGTGTGGAAGAAGCGATCAATATTTTTAGCATTTTTAATTGTTATTTTAATTTTTGTTTTAGGTTTTTATATCATATGTGTGATCGTGTGGGTATCAGTGGTATGTATGATTTTATTTGTTCATATAGTATCGCATGTGTTCATGGTGTTTCAGCTTATGCTAAAAGGGGAAGTTGTGTTTATCGTGAACACAATACAAAGATGTCAGCGCGGTCCATTGTATTTTGCACCATTTAGTATCGGGTACGTACTTGAGTTTTATGATAAAATTTAATTATTATTTTTATTTAATTTCATACTAAATTCTGTTATAGTTCACATTGGACGTTGTGTATGATTGACCCACACAATACTATTGTACATTGATTGGACTAGTTACATCACGAGCCGCGAAGTTTGATTATTGATGTGAATAAAATGTGAGTGTATGATACCTATGTCTACTTCATTAGCTCAAGTATAGATATTTTTTATTAATATTCTTTTTTGTTTTATAAAAAGAGTCATCCCCACGTTTATCACAAATGGTAAAATGTGTGGTCTATCGGTATGCATCCGACATGGAGGATTATTAAAGTTTTTGCTTTTAGTATTTAATATTTTTTAAAAATTAACAATATTTTAATTATATTTATTAATTTAATTCTTGTACTGTCCTCGTCAACCGGATAGCGTGTTGTGCGGTTACTACGTGATGCAATTTATGTGAGAGATCATTACTTCTCAATGGAATCTCATTCCAATACATGTATAATCATTTGACGTAAAATTACTTTTATTATCATGTTAATATTAAAAAAACATGATGAATATTTTAATATCTTTGCAGTTTAATAAAAAAATTTATGGATGATGAAGTGAATGATATTCCTAAAGAATTGCGGAATTTGTTCTAGAGCATGCTTAGTAGTAAATAATTTTTAGCTTTCATATACTTGTGATATGTGTGATACTTGATATTTAGAGAGTTTAGATAAAATAAGCATTGGTGATTCTCGTTTCATGTTTTATATTCGTGATACTTGTTTCATATTTCATAATTGTGATATTAGTTTGTTTCATGTTTCATATTTATGATACTTATTTTATATTTTCTTCTTCTTTTGAAAGGTATCTCTTGAGATATCATTCATGGAAGCAGCACATACAGAAGTTGTAGAGACTCCGGATTGGTGAGATACTTTTTGTATTGGGAATTTTCTTTTGGTGCATGAGTTTCTTTAGTGATATGAATGTGTATATGTATTTTTATATTGGAATATTAATATGTGTGTGTGTGTATTTTGTATTGGAATATGAATTTGTTGGATGTGAATTTTGAATATGTATTGGATGAAATTTGTATTAGGGATTTGATTTTGGTGCATGTTTCATTGGTGGCTCAGGTTTCGGTTATTTAATTTATATTTGATATGAATGTGTTGGATATCAATTGTTAATGTCTATATATTAGATATAATGTGTATTGGATATCTACTGTTATGTACAGGGATGTTAATGTGTATTGGATATGAAGTGTGTCGGATATCTATTAATATGTGTATTGTGAATATCTGTAACAATATGTATATTTACAGGGATATATATAAATTTTTTTTTTAAAAGATTAACTTTTAACATCGGTTCTTTGAGAACTAATGTTAAAAAAACCTTTAGTATTGGTTCAAAAGAACTGATATTCAAGGCCTACTTTTAACGTTAGTTCATTGTGAAGCTAACATTAAAGGTCTGACCTTTAACATCGACATATAAAGTTGGTTCCTTATAGGAACTGATGTTAAATGTTCTATTATAACATCCATTTTTTCTTAAAATCGACATCATAAATTATATATGACGACGATTTTTAATAGTCGTCATATACCTGAAATTTTTTGCGATACCTGGACAAAAGTTGGTTGTAAAGACACATTTAAAGTTGGTTTTTAAGTGCCATTAATCATGTATTATGTACTTGTGTAAGTATGCACATTAGACCGGATGCACACTGCATATCCATATACATAAAGGAATAACTACCAGTAACTGTTGCGCTCATTATCATTCATCAATAATGTAATGCTTCTGAGTTAGAAACATCCTCTCTAATAACACGAAAATGTAAGTAAAAAATATGAAGACACATGAAAAAAGTAATTTCAAATTTATAACGAAAATAAGATATACAAAGAAGTTTCTTTAAATGCAGCTAACTTACAACCGTTGCCTCTACAAACATTGCATACACCAAAATCCTTGTGCCGACCAGAATGATAGAGCATCATTCGGTAGTTCCTCAATGTAACCGTCCTCTAAGGGCTTGTTTGGTAAGGAAATGAGAGAATGGAAAATTGATAATGCTAAAATTTTCTCAAGAAAAAGCCCAGGCATGATAGCAATAATGCAAGTGTGGGGCTCAGAATTTTTCATCATTGCCTTATTTGGAGCCCCGGAAAATTGGGCCCGAGGAAAGCATAATGGCCCAAGTTAAATCATCCCAAATAAGATTACCATCTGAATAATAAAGCATTGTAACAACAACAGCAGCAAGCAAGGAGTCCAACAATTAGTTTTTTTTTCAACCAGCCATTGAACTTGCTAGTGTATTAAAAGTAAAACAATAGAAGGCAGGCAGAACAATATAACCCAAAGGCAGACAGAAAAATACAACCTATCAAAAAGGCAGCAGTCATACCAACAACAAGCACCCACCAGGAAGGCAACAATAACCAACAACAGACAATCATCAGAAAGGCAGCAGCCAGGCTAACAACAAAGACACTAAAATAATAAAAAAATGCCACTTTATTCACATAATCAACAAACTTTCACGCATGTATCAAGGAAGCAATATTTTGGAGGAAGAAGAGAGGGTACCTGCAGGCCATATGGAGGAGCATCAAAAACATACTATTATGAAATTTCAACACCGTTAAAATAATGCAAAACAAGTAAGAATAGAGGATAAATTTTTGGGGTTGTGGCAAATTCTCCAACAGAGAATATAATTATTTGCAGTGGAGACTTAAGCTGAAAGAGGATTCAACAAATCCATAACATATGAAAGATGAATATATCTTGAAAATAATATACAAAATTGTAGAGTGGCAAAAGGAGCAAGTACGAAACATTATCAAAATACTAAAACTCATATATATCATGATTTCTCACTTTTTATCAGCAATTTGTCCATTTTGGTCACAATTGTAGCTTCTGTGAAATACAAGTAGATATTTTAGTAAAACTTTTTATCAATATAAGAAAAGGCTCAAATGTTACCTCCAATCACAATTCCTAAAGTGCAAGGGGAAAAAAAATACAAGGCTCATAATTTTGTAATATCTTCATTGTTAGCCATTCTAAAGCACTGGAAATATGCTTGGTTTCTGACTTAGAATTTGGTCTATCTTCATTACTTTATACATTTATTTTGAAGCACAGAAATACAAATTTTCACTCATAGTAATCATTTATCAATCAAAGAAAAGACCCCAATGTTGCCCCAATTACAATTCTCAAAACATAAGAAATAAAAAAAAAATACAAGGTTCATATATTTGTAAAATATTCATTGTTAGTCATTCATAAGTACTTGAAATATGCTTGGTTGCTAACTCTGAATTGGGGCTATCATCACGGCCTTTTGCTTTTGTTTTGAATCTTAGAAATAAAAATTTTCACTCATAATAACCTTCAATATATAAAAGAAAAGTCCTAAAAATTGCCTCCAATTACAATTCCCAAACTGTAAAAATAAAAAACATACAAGAGGCTTAGATATTTGTAATATATTCATTGTTAGCCTTCCATAAGCACTTGAAATATGTTTGGTTGCTAACTTTGAATAGGGGCTATCATCACGGCCTTGTGCATTTGTTTTGAACTCAAAAATATAAATTTTCAACTATGGTGAAGTGTTCCTGGCGTGTCTCCTTAGATATAAAAAAGGAGATGTCCTAAAATCCAACCACGGAGCATCCCCTGAGGATGATCTTCTTGATCTATTTTATCTACATATCTTAAAATAATTGTGTATAAAAAATCTTGCACTCTTAATACTATTTACCTATGCATAAAATTGGTTACAAAATGAACGATTTTTCAATAATAGAAAAAATGACCACATTTGATCAAGGGTTACGGAATGCCCAAATCACATGATTTTCTATATACAAACATCTTAGTATATGAAAATCATGATGAATGGAATGGATCGTTTATAGGAATGGTGTATGGTTGGGTTTTAGCATGCCTCCTTATATTGTAATCTAAGGAGACACTCTTTGAAAATTTTACCCATACGCGCACGCACACACACACACACACAACTATAAAAGCACCTTGTGTTTTTGTTCACAGCATGTCTCAACCATTGATTAAATAAGAAAAGGTCTCGGCCTCTTAACTAAATTTTAGATATAGATTTTATTTATTAATTTCTTAATTAAATCAAATATAAGAAGAAACCCTTTTCTCTAGTAAATCACTGTAATATTCTCTCTAGCCCATCGCCTGTCCACATCTCCCTTCGTCCCTCTCACCATTGTCGATGTTTCAAAGTGCCCCTCGTCCATCCATCCATGCATTTCACCTTGTTCATCTCTGAAAATTCTATCTCCATTGCCCCTTTGTAGGCCAGCGATAGTGCACCGCAACCTACCATCACCGAGTCTCTCTGCTTTCTGCTCTGCCTTTCTCAATCCTCTACTGATTCCTCTTTCTCACTCTCTCGAGTGTATGGTTGGTTTGTAAAAGTTGTCAAAAAATTGAATGAAGAAGAAAAAACAAGATGAAATTGGGGATCTTTGAACTTCTAGAAATTTGAGAAGGGGAAGGAGAAGAAGACCCAAATAGAGAAATTTTAATGCATTCATAATTCATTTCTTGAAAAATTGAATTTTTTAGATACATGAAAGAGGAGTAAGAAGATCAATATGAAAATTTCAGAAAATTGTAGAACCTTTACTTAGAAAAATAAATATTCAGAATTTACAGGAGGATTAGAAATAATATCAGTACAGAGAATTTTAGAAAATTTCTCTTAAAAAGGGACATTCTAAAAATAATAAACAAAAAGGAAGAAGATAGAAAAGTTAAAAAATTTTAAAATTTTTCTAGATTTGCGAAGGAAAAAAGATAATAAAAACCAAACATTTCCTTCCTCCACAAATTCTGCTTTCAATTTGTATTCATAAAATATGCTATACATAAATGATGCAAACAAATAGATTATTAGTGAGTTTTTTCTACATGATTCACATCACATCTAATATTTTGATGGGACAAATATTTCTCTCTAACGAAACCTTGCGTTGCGGATGCTAATTAGTCCTCAAAAGTAATTTTTACACACACACACACACACATTTTTATAACGGAAACTTGCATTGGGAGATGCTAATTATCCTCAAGTGTATTATAAGTTAGCATTGGGACTACCAGTTCTCAAATGTATTATATGCGATAATAGATAATGTGACCTTACATTATCTAACATTAGAACTTAGAGAGAATTCTCAAATTGCTTTTGCTCAATAGTCCTCTATTTATGAAATGTAAGATTAGTCATATCACATATGAAAATCGAGTTAAAGTAATCTTCAGAGCAACTAATGCACTAAGCATATTTATGTGAGGTTAGTGACTTATTAGCGCTTCATCATTAGATAAATTTATGTCACTCTACTCATTTAATTTTCAATTAATAAAACATCTAAATTATAAAGAAAATCAAAATGGTACAAAAAAAAAAAATACAAGAAAAACAATTGTGACTAAAATAGTACATCTAAGCAACATGCACTTGATGCACGAAACTTATAGCTAGTATTACTGTAATGATAAGTTTTCGACTTCCTCGAGATCATGACGTCCAACCAGCCTCAAACAAGCGAGTGACACGCGGCTGCTTTCAGAATTTCTGAACAAGAATCTTCATCCAATTCAAACTTCGAGCAATTCAAGTGGTTGGAAGAAGATATAATCAATTATGAGGATCCCTATCTCTATGCCAAATCTTCACCCAAACCCGAGAGTTACAGCTCAGAAATGGATCAACCATATCTACAATTGGTCGCAGACTACCAGATAAAGATGGACGTTCGCTCCTCCAATTCAAATTAAGATGCTTAGCTCTAAACCACCTCTGAGATAAGCAGTTAAATGTTTAAACAGAGTTGGACTCTACAACTTTATCCAACAACACTACTAGTATAAATAGCATGCCCCTTCCTAGGGAATGATCAACTAAACCTAGAAACCCAACTTTGTGAGATTAGAACGATAACCACTTAATTTTTTTCTGAATTATAGTGAAATCCTCTCTTTTTATTTTTTTCTTTTGGGTTTTTCATGTAAATCTCTATGTTTGTGTTAGTCTGATCTGATATTTGTTTTAACATTTCAACAATTTAGATGCGTGGATAAATTTTTCAAGAATTACCCACTGCATTTGGTGTTTTCATTAGGATTTTTGAGTCTACACTCTTAAGTCTGCCCATCCAATACCCTCACCCTTCCTCTAAATAGCCTCGCGCTATTGAGATGGCTTCACCAAGGAAAAACGTTTTCCAAGTTGCAGCCATAGCCCCCACCGCTCGGAAAAGAAAGGGGAAAGCTCTCGAAGCCGCCAAGCTTGCTGATGGGAGATTACTCTCCTCATTTTATATTAACCGCAAGTGAACAGTCGTTCGATGTAGCATTTGAGAGTCGATCCACAAGGACAGAACATCGAAAAACCCTTGACGCAAATGTTGCATCGAATATTCGACACAAATGTCCAATGTTGCGTCAAAAATCGACACAATATATATCAAAAAATAAGTTGAAAAAAATTCGAGAAAATATTTGCGTCGAATATTCGATGCAAAATTGTCCAATTTGCTTCGAATATTTGATGCAAAATTTATTTCAGAAAATAAGTTGAAAAAATTAAGAGAAATTATTTACGTCGAAACTTCAATGCAAATGGGACACAATGTATGTCGAATTTTCGAAGCAATATGATTTATGATTTAAATTTCTAAAAGTCCTATATGCGTCGAATATTGTAAATTCGACGCAATTTTGACGTGGCATGTGCTTCCAGAATTATGCGAAATTTGAAAATTTTTTGGTTTAAAAGTACTAAAGTCCTATAATCGTGTGGAATTGTGAAAATTCGACGCAATGTTGTCGTATGCTTCCAGAAATACGTTGAATGCGAAATTTTTTGGGTCAAAAATAGATTGAAAGTCCTATGATTGTATCGAATTTTGTAAATTCGACCCAAATTTTACGTAATTGCGTTGAATACTAAATTCGACACAATTATAGGGATTTTTTTCAACTGCAGCTGGCATACATACATACATACACTCATAAACTGATACAATTATATATAAAAATCAACCAACAACACATGCTAATCCTTCAACCAACAGCACATGTCAATTCTCCAACAACAATTACGTATAAAAATCCTCCAACACATGTCAATCCTCCAAACACAACACAAACAAACATCAACACAAACAAACATCGTCATTCATAAGCAAACTTGAACATAATAAACATAACCAAACATCAACCAGCATATCAATATGTATAAAAATCCAACAAAATAATAAACTCCCTCCTGGCACCATCTTCGCCCCCGCTGGTACCTTCGTCGCCCTCACTGCTAGGTTACCCGACGCTTTGTTTACTTGCCATAAACTGGGCCACGAGTTACTGCATGTCTCTTTGACTCACCTTCAAACTGGTGATCATCTGACAGTCGTCCTCTGATTGCTGTCTCATGGCCTGAACCTGCTGCTCAAGCTGGGCAGTGTTGGTGTCCCTCATGAAGGTCCTGGTGCTTTTGGGAACATCCACGTGTAGCTTGAGCCTCGTCAAATGTCCAAATGTCTCGAGAGTCGCTTGTGCGTTAGCGGTGCTCTCGTTGTTGCTATCTGCTATCGTCACATCATAATCCCTCTCGAGTTGGACCTGAAAATTATCAAAGGCATTAAAAGTATAATCAGATTTATATCGTTTTCGTAAAATATAAGGATATATAAACAAACTTTTTATACTTACACCAACAGACATGGTTTCGTCGGTGACTGGCTTGCTCCGGGTGCGAGGAATAGGAAGCTCGCTCTCAGGAGCATCTAGCGTATCCATCTTCAGTAATTTCTTATTGTAAATGTCCTTTACGTATGACCCCTTCGGCGAGCTTCTCTCTAATACAAATACAATAAACTTAAAAAATTAAATTAACTTTAAAAGCAAATATGCTATAAAAGCAAATAAATTTAAATTTACACTTACAAATTTGCCCTTCGAAACAAAAGAGAGTCTGTATCCATCCTATGTAGCAAGTCATTGACAACGCGAGAGGCTTTACATTTTTCGCTTTTCGACTACAAATTTAAAAATAAATTAATTTATCATGTATAATAATATATAAACGATTCATAATTTTTTAATTTTACCGAGCCACTCTCGTCGTCTTGGCTATTCTTTTCATATGTCGATAAGAGGTTCTTCCAAGTCTCACTATCGACTCCGTTTGGTTGTGAGTAGTAGCCTCAGCTATAGATCCTGGCAGCGACCAAAATTACAATGCAGGGAGCTATTTTTGTGTCGTTCCACTTTTTTCGGGCATTATTGTTGAACCGCTTGCAGAATTTATTTGCAATCTCCCCAGTGTCATTCCAAACCAGCAGTGAAAATGCACAATGCATATTGGATTAAAATCTCAATAACGTATAAACATAAACAACAATATTAATGACCAAAATAACTTACAACCAACTTAAAATATAATGCTTCAACCCTTCTTGAATTTTTATGGTCAGACCAAGTTAGGCCCGGAGAGAACTCGTCGTAATAACATACATGTTGACTAATGCGCTCGGAGAGTGCGTCATAGTGAACACCAAAAGGGCAACCATCTGCGTCAATCTGGATCGGACTAATCTGTCTATTTTTTTCTTTTGGACTGGCTTTCTTACTGACTGGAGGATGATGCTACCATTTTGAAGACCTGTGTTTCATAATTATAATCACCAGATATAAAGTAAAGCAGTCGTACAATATATATATATAAGTCAACACAAAAATAAAGTACACAAGACATAAAGTTAAGCAATAGTATAATACATGCAACTAGATCATCTTCAAAAATAAAGTATATATATGCAACTAGATCATCTCCAGACATCAAAAAAAGCAGTCGTACATTAATACTCTGTGTTACATTAAAAATTTCAATATATAATTGAAATCAAAGTGGAAGAAATCAGAATACATTTGTTACTTCCCCAAAGGGTCAATACCGTCAGTAGAAGTAGATACCACATTAGGATCGATTCAAATGAGCATTACCTCGAAGCATTCACCTTTGGTACTTAAATCGAAGTTATCCCTTGATTTTGTGACAATAAGCACCACCCTAGGTATATCGCATGGATTCGATACGAAGAATACTTGCAATACTAGAGATGGTAGAATGAAGAGACAAGTTTTCTTATTTGGCCTTGTAAAGTCAACAAGTGTGAAGTTATGTTTGTCTGTTTTGTTCTTGTTGTTGTCAGCTCAGTTACACTCAAACAGAACAATCTTCCTGCGCCTCTTATTGAATGAAAGTTCAGTGATATCTTTGATCATTCCGTAATAAGTAATATCTTCTTCCCTCGGTCGTCATTGCCAAGACAACAACTCCGCTATTCTGAGTATAATTAGACTCTTTTGACGACTTTGTGGGAAATTTGAAATCTTATATATCAAAGCTTTCGTATGTCTTGACTTTAAATTCGGGAGAACGAGACAGAGTTAACAGAGCTACTTCTATTCCGGCCTCTTGTGTACCCTATTGAGTTAAACAAGGTTTTTTCACAAAATAATTAAACTAGAACTATGCGAAAAATATTGATAACACGTACATGTTCTTAGAACCATCTTCGAAATTCCTTATCCTGTGCATTTTGAACAAGCCATTTATAATTAGAAACTCTCGTTGAGAATATGTTCTTAATGATTTCTCAATGATGTATATAAGATATGCGTGACATGTGAGACAATTCACAGTTATTTAGATTTACGAAAGCTTAAAATTTGTATAATGTTACATACTCAATATAAGAGATAACTTCATCACAGTTAAACAAACAATGATTATGTACACTGTGTATTTTGGTATACGTGAGTGTCCTATACTGAGGTTGAAAGGCACTATATTCACCAGGAACTGAGAAAATAGAAAGTCTGGACCTTTCTTCCTTGACATCATTGTTGTTCTTGGACCCTACATTACTCTGCATATACGGTGAGCAGTAGCTTAGGCATTCCTCTGTGATGTAGCATTCAACTATTGAACTCTCTGGCCGCCTCTTGTTTTGTAAATAGAATTTTAAATAATCCAAGTATCTAATGTTAAGAGAAGAATTCATGACATATTAATTATATAGGAGTGAAAATAATTATAGTGATCAATTAATACAAACAAATATGTCATATGTACACATCTTTCAACAAGATACGTATATCAATAGTGCACATCCACCAACCCTCCTCTTGAGCTAAATGAACTGTTAGGTAAATCATCACCATGAAAAACGCAGGTGAAAATTTCTCCTCTAGCTTATATAGAATTGGGCCAATGTTAGTGTGCAACTTCTCAAAATCTTCTGCCTTATTAGTTTTGAAGCACAATCATTGGAAAAAATCGCACAACGCTATTACTGCATTAGCCATCTGCTTTGGCAACCCCACATTGCGAACTGCTACTGGAAGCAACTATTGCATTAGTATGTGATAGTCATGACTCTTTAGTGCCTCAATCTTATCTGAATTAACACAACATGCAATATTAGAAAAATAGTCACCCAGAACCTTCATGCCACCTAGAACATCATACATCGCCTTCCTCTGGACAGAGGATATTGTTGACGCTCTAAAAAAGATAAGATTCCTAACTGGTCTGAACGAGGTCAACTTGTTGACATTTACAAAAGACAAGTGGCAGACAAGCCGACGACCAGTTCTTCACCCATCTCAAATAGGACGAATCAACAACTTGGACTCTACTGATCCAGTGAAGCAGACAGTAAGCCGAGGTTGTCCTTAAAAGCCTGTGAGAAGGCCCAAGCAGGTCCAGAGACATTAAGTGAGCTCAACACTTAGTCTCACACGAGCCCATGAGATAAGTCTCACATAAGAAGCCAAAGTTGCTTACAGTCTCACCGCGAGCTAACTTACAACTTCGCACAGAAATGCTCAGTTAACTCCACAGAGAGTTAGCTAAACTCGAAGCCCCACGCAATCGCACAGAAGGATGATTAGTAGCTTCGCCACAAGTTCTATTTAGCTCCACTGAGAGCTTTCTTCTAGCTTCGCCGGATGCTTCTCCCAGCTCCGCCATGAGCTCAACGTAATGACTCCGCTGCGGGTCTTTTATGGTTACTTTTGATCAATCAAATCTCCAGATGAGATCAAATCTAATTGAGATCAAATTTGACAGTTGATTGCCATAATCTTTTGACTCTCCCAATCAGGTAAGAAGATCAGGAGAAATCTTTCAATTATTTGAAAAGAATCAAGGGCGCATCCCCTATTTGGCAGAGCGGATCAAGAGATCAGCACTACTTGCTATTCCTAACTTCGCAAAAGCTATCTCTAGCCACGCGGCGAGGCTACTTTCTAGATGTAAAATAGATTGACTCAATCTGTTTTCAGATTTTCAAGGGGCAATCATACCCCTGCTCTCCTTATAAATAGCGTACCAAAGACTCGAAAAAAGAGAGAGGAGAGAGGGCTAAAGACAGAGATCTGCTCTCTTGCTTTTAAGAATTTAGAGAATACTTCTCTAATCAGGGTGCTAATACCCTAAGATCTTTCTCCCTCTCAAGGAATTTCTGGAACCAGGCGAGAAGGAATTCCCAAGCGGAGGCAACTCGAGAAGTAACAAGAGGGCTCACTGACCTTCTGTTCTCCGATTCTCCAAACTAGGCGAGAAGAGAATCCTATCAGGCAGCAGTCCGATTGTCTGATCGATCGCATCGTCAAAGGGATAAAGTGATCGCGCGCTGATCAGATTCTTACTGGCACACTTTCCCAGAAATCTCAGAGGAGATCTACCTGTAATCTTCTTCCTGCAAAGGATTACTTGTAATTTAGCTCCTCAAATACTTTTTTGTAAGTTTACCTTTTTGCAAAATTAATGGAAAACAAGATGGCGACTCCGCTGGGGAGAATTGTCTTCTGGCGCAACAAGGAGACGGTGTCGCAATGCATCGGTCAGCATCCTGAGCCCGTTACCTTCGAAAACCCGGTCGTTCATTTCGACCAAGGAAAATTCGAAGAACTCCTCTCTGAAGGTAGTCCAGTGCTCCACACACGGAAGTATAGTAAGGTCTAAATGGCTAAGATTTTAGAGCAGAAACTGGAAGGAGTCTCCTCCCAACTCCTCTCAGCCTCACGTGAGGCTAGCCAGGTTCCCTGCGAACCTGAGTCTCCCCTTCCAAAAAAGATGTGGAGGACAAAACAGAAAGCTCCATATGACGCTTCAGGCGTAGCTACGCCATAGGCTCGCCTATCCCGCGAAGATAAAGGCAAGATGCCTGCTTGCTTCGTCGAGACTATCTGCCGCGAGGCTAGGGCGGCAACTCCGCCTTCGTCCAATTCAGGAACAGTGACTCCTCGCGCCAACCTCGCTCTTACGAGCGAAGTTACTGATGGCATGGCAGACACAACGCCAGTACTTCAGGGTACACGCAGTGTTCCCAGCCGTCAGACTGGAACTAAAGCACCTAGCAGTGCTAACCACCTTCGCAATAAGGAAGCGATCAAAGCACCACAGCGTGCTTCGCTCCCCAGTTCCTCGAGCGTTAAGCTCGCTTTTCGCAGCGGAGCTAAGGGATCGCCACTGGATGCTGATAGCGGTGCTTATGCAGCTTCAGCGCCTAAGGGTGCTTTCAAGGCTCTTAGCCACGAAGCTAGAGCTAAAGCACTCTCCAGTGCTAATCACCTCTGTGGTGATGAGAAAAATAATGCATCAACCTGTGTTTCGTTTCCAAAACTTGCAAGCAAGCAGGTGGTGTCAAAACTACCTGAACACATCAATGCGCGCTCCACCAGAGTCTTCACGCTGAGTCGCTTAAACTCGGCTGGGTCTGATTTGTCAGAATTCTTGACAAGCAAACGAAAGTCAGAATCTTTTCAGACTTCTCCCTGCTGTTGTCAACAAGTGGGATGTCAGTTGGTGACAGTCCACTCAGTCCATTAGCGGCTAGTACAATCCCCGCCACTCCTCCAGTCCGACGGTCAGTTTTTGATCGACTATCGGTACAAGCTCCGATAAAGCATCTCAAAAGGGGTGTATCGCGAGATCTACCAGATCTGCCCTCTGCATCCGTTAATATGATTAGAAGGGGATGGGAGCCGCGTAGGAGCAGATGAGCGCCGCATGCTACTAACTCTCTCCCCTCTAGTTCTCCAGATCCGGATTATAGTCCGGGCTTATGCCAAGTCTTGGTGCACGAAGAAGGTGTCTTCCGAAATACCAGATCTAGGGTCGCAATACCCTACAGTGATGAGTAGGCATCCTCCTCAACTACAGTAACTTCACCAAAACCAATGAGAGGATTATTTCAATGGTCTGATGAGGAGGATGAAGACAGTGGGTATGCCTCTTCAGTAACAGTCAGCTCGGTACGAACAGATAGTGTATCAGTGAATATGGCTGATAACAGAAATGATGACCTCCGTCGACGGTTGAAAGCTCAAGAGCAAACCTCTAAGGCTCAGCAAGAAGCCTTAGACAACATTTAACAAATGCTCGCCCAACTTCTCATTAACCTGAATAACAATGATACCGGGAGTAATCATAATGAGGAAGAACATCATAGCAATGAACAACCAAAGACTGAGAAGTCAAAGGAAAGTTCTTCTATGGACGCTGAAGTTCTTAAAGGCATCCAAGCTCAGATCGCATCCCTAACTCAGAGAGATGAACTAAAGAAAGTAGGGGCAGTCCGTCCTTATCCTTTGGAATGGGATTCAGTACCATACCCACCAAAGTTCAAGCTACCAACGTTACATACGTATGATGCTAAGAGCTCGCCAAACCAGCATATCTACTACTTTTGGTCTCAAACCGGTAATGTTATAGACAATGATGCTATCATGGCCAGACTGTTCATTGGCACCCTAAAAGGGTAGCATTCGACTGGTTCCGAAGCTTCCCTCCGGGCTCCATCAATTCTTGGATCGACCTAGAAACTCGATTTCTTTCTCATTTCTACAAGGATGATACTGAGGTAACCATGGACAAACTCCTCTCTACTGTACAAAGGAAGGACGAATCTGTCTGAGACTACATCGAGCGGTTTATAAACTTGTCTCTTATGTGCCCAGCAGGGATGCCATTACCCATGCTCTTGCAGACATGCATACATAACTTTCTCGATTAAGTAAAGATTCGTACGGGGTCTGTCAAAGCTCATACCTGGAAGGAACTGGTCAAACAAGCAGAGATAGTTGAAAAGTCGGCTAAAAAGTTTAAACCATCTACCCCTAAAGGCAAATGGGGTATGAATAATAAGGGGCGTGGTGAAATGACGCAGTCTTCCCAAGCCAAAAGGAACGAGACTATGTCCGTTGAATTATCAGGGAACGTTCATTCGAAGGCTAAGAAGAGCGGCTTCAATAATCAGGAGTCTAAGTTTCCTCTGAAACAGTACTCTTTCAAAGACGAATAGGTGGTCGCAATATTCCATTTACTCTACAAAGGGAATAAATTGAAGCTGCCGGATGCTCGGCGTCCTAATGAAATGGGACGCATGAACGATCCCAACTATTGCCTCTTTCATAGGATGGTTCATCATCCTACTGATAAGTGCTTTGTCCTCAAGGACAAAATTCAAGCTTTAGTTGATGCCGGAGTTCTGACTCTGAAATCAGAGCAAAAGAAAGTCATTGCCAACATGGTGACTTTCGAGTTCGGCAAAACCCCAAAGGTCACAGTTCCTAACGGGACCTTTCCAATCCCTGCACCACGGCTAGAAGTAAAGCATCCTTCAGCTAAAGCTCAAGAAATTGAGGGTCTTGTTCCCTTGACATTGAAGATAGGGGAAATCATGTTGATACACCCAAACCTTGTCCAAGACGAACATGGGATTCGAAGAAATCCAAGTCAAAGGGCAAATCTTGCAATGTTATCTTCATCCTGCTGTGTAATGGCAATCTTACATCAGCTTCTCTCAGTGATTCTGAAGGGAAAAAGCACGCTTGCACGACGCGGGCTGATGTACCTCAGCCGACAGGTACTCGATCCGCAAAATCATACTTAAAACAGTATGAGAAAGCTACTGATGAGACACAACAGTAGACGACATCAGTACAAATATCCACACCGGCTCCGCTCCCGACAACAGAAAAAGAGAAGCAGAAAGAAATCCGGTTTGACCATGTCCTGAAGAAGCCTTCAGGTCCAAGGCTTAACATGCCTTTTCGCTTTGATGTATTAGCCCAGCTGGCTAATATCCCAGCTCGTATCACCATATACGAGCTCCTTCGTATCTCGAAAGAGACAAGAGAAGCACTCAGAGATGCACTTGCTAACTCAGAATCATTTCTGACGTATATGCCAGAAATCCCTAGGGTTAACACTCAGCCTTTTTACCCTGAATGTCATCATGTACAATCGAAAGTACCTACTATTACTTTCATAGCGGAGGATATGCTTCTCAAGGATAATAAGCACGATCGACCTTTATACTACACGGGATACATCGGTTCGACGTGCAATGAAAGGGTACAGGTTGATCCGGGGTCTGCACTCAGTATCATCCCCAAAAGACTCCTCTACTTCCTTGGCATACCACTGTATCCGTTGTTTGCAATCACTACAACAATATACGGTTTTAATGCGGGGAATAGTCATCCACTTGGAAAGATTTGACTCCGTTGCCGAATAGGGAGCCTGAAGTCAGAGGTGACATGCTATGTCATTGACGCTGACACGTCATACAACTTGTTATTAGGACGACCCTGGATCCACGCTAATTGGATTGTTCCATCTACTCTGCACCAGTGCTTCAAATATATTAAAGATGATGTAACAGTACAAACCATTTTCACTAAAAAGCAGCCATTCAAAGGGGTGAAAAATTACTTTACTGATGCTCTCCTATATCAAGAGATCGGTGAAACATCAAAAAAATTATTGCCTGATGATGATGATAGTGGCAAAGAGGCGGATTCAGAGTCTGAAGCAGACATGCCAACCATTTTGGTTGATGAACCAACTGTAGCATATCTTAATAATCCCCAATGTAACACTCCTTCTGAAGATGAGGGCGAATGGGTAATTAATGGCAATATTTCTTTTGAATATCCTGTGAGTATTGAATTGTTTGAATCTGTTACGGATAGCTCTCTGCACATGCCCTTATATAAGCCAAGTGCATCAAGCACACCCGTGGAATTCATAGAAGGATCCGTTTTAGTGGTTCCTTCATCCAAAGAGGGTCAATTACCAATAATGTTCGGTAAAGCCTAACTGCGAAGGTCTGCAGCCGCGGATTCAAGTTCAGACTCAGACACCCCACAAGTTTTTCATTATGAGTGACCAACGCACCATATGATGAGGAAAATGGGATACAACCTGCAGCATGGGAAGGGCCTACATTTTGAAAAAAGAAGACGTGGTTTTCTGCGCAACTTTGTGCCAAGAGGGAAACGGCAAATTATTATGATAACACACGCAGGGGGTTAGGATACGTTACACCTACACCACCAGCGATGGTTTATTCCAAAGACAATAAACCAGTCCCATCACACTCTACCTCTTCCTCCGAATGGGACTCAATGGCAGTGTGGGAACGATGTTCAAGAATCTCACCGTTAATATAACTTCAAGCAGCCAATTGGAGCCAGCGGAAGCTACTGATGAAGAACCATAGGCTCAGCAATTTGATTTCCAGTGGGAAAAGTGATTCGAACAATGCGAACAACCTACTGAAGACAAGGTGATTCAGGTTAACTTGGGTAATCAAGATAACCCTAAACCATCTTTATAAGTGAAAACTTATCACTTATGGAGTAAGAAGAATTGATGGTACTCGTAAGGGAGTATATAGATGTCTTTGATGGGACTACGAAGACATACCCAGACTTGATCCACAAGTGGCCATGCATCGTCTGAACATCAAGCCTGACGCCAAGCCAGTCAAACAGCAACAACGCCGATTTCGCCCAAACATTATGGAGGCTATTGAAGCTGAAGTCCATAAGCTCATTGCATGCGGCTTGATACGGGAGGAACAACATCCAGATTAGGTTGCTAACATCGCCCCGTCTCAAGAAAAATGAAAAAAATTTGGATCTGTATTGACTACCGTGATCTCAACACAGCTTGTCCTAAAGACAAATTCTCATTGCCCATCACCGATGTCATGATTGACAATACCTATGGATTTGAAAGAATGTCTTTCATGAACAGCTTTTCAGGGTACAATCAAATTAAGATGTATCTAGAGGATGAAAATCATACTTCATTCCGGACGCCGTTGGGGATATACTGCTATACCGTGATACCCTTCGGGTTAAAGAACGCGAAAGCAACTTATCAGCGAGCAATGAGTATGATTTTCCGTGATCATCTCCGAAAGACGATAGAATGTTATGTTGACGACATTGTTGTCAAAAGCCACAAAAAGAATGACCATCTTCGTGACTTGAGAACGATGTTCGACATAATGCGGGCTCGTTAACTAAAGATGAATCCGACAAAATCCTTCTTAGGGGTTTCGAGTGGCAAGTTCCTTAGATTTATTGTCACATCAAAAGGAATCCATCTTGACCTAGACAAAGTCAAGGCCATTCAGAGCATGCACCCACCTAAGAATCTCAAAGAATTTAGAGGCCTGCAAGGTAGACTGGCTTATATCAGAAGATTCTTCGCAAATCTCTCAGGCTACTGTCAACCGTTCACCCGACTCATAAAAAAGGGTGTTTCTTTTGTATGGGACCAAGCCTGTCAAGAAGCTTGCGAAGATATCAAAAGATATCTCACGAAACCTCTAGTCTTAGTCGCTCCCACATCAGGGAAACCGTCTTGCTTTATGTGAAAGCTATGGACTATTCTCTTGGTGCTTTGCTTACTCAAAAAGACGATAATGATTATGAACAAGCTATTTATTATCTGAGCAGGACTCTGATAGGGGCGGAATCTCGCTATAATCCTATTGAGAAGGAATGCATAGCTCCCGTCTTTGCTATTCAGAAGACACGACATTATTTGGTCGGCCAAACCATACATGTCATTTCTAGAGTGAATCCTTTGCGTCTCCTCATGACGAAACCAGGTTCATTGAATTCTAGATTAGCTAAATGGGCCTTCTTTTTGTCTCAGTACGACATGCTCTTTGTCCCTCAGAAGGCAGTTAAAGGCCAGGCACTTGCAGAGTTTTTGGCTGCTCATCCGGTTCCGGAAAGCTCAAAACTTCATGAAGACATTCCAGATGAAGTCTTCAAATTTAATATAACTTCAGAGGATGAAGTTTGGCGGATGTTCTTCAATGGAGCATCACGAATAGGCCCTAAAGGCAAGATCATTGCCGGTGTGAGGGTTGTGTTTATCTCACCACAAAATCATGTCCTTCCTAGGGCATTTTATTTAACGGAATCATGCACCAACAATGTGGCAGAATACAATGCTCTACCCATTGGTCTTCAGCTTGCTCACGAAATGGGGGTACGCTACCTTGAAGCTTATGGCGATTTAAGATTTATTGTCAATTAGGTTAAAGGTGAATATGAGGTCCGTCACGAAGATTTGGTACCTTATTATCACGCAGTCATCGAAGTGGCTAATTTATTTAATGGCTTTTACATCGGGCATGTGTCTCGATCCTAGAATACTAGGGCCGAGACTCTGGCTATATTAGCAACAATGCTAGCCTTGCCAGTCGACACCAAGTATCACCTTACAGTGACGACTCGACACCTTGTCTGCTCTAAACATATGTTGAGAACCAAAGAGGTCTATAATATCTCGACAGATCTTGAACCGAGAGATTAACGATTTCGCCTCATCGACTATGCTTTGCATGGTTTGCTGCCGGATAACCCTAAAGAAGCGGCATCTATCAGGCGAAGGTTTCTCTGCTTTTACTATGATCCAACTCTGAAGATACTTTACCATCGTTCATACGACGACATCCTTCTCCGTTGCCTTTCTAATTTAGAGGTACAGGAAGTGCTTAAAGAAGGGCACGACGATATATGCGGAGCTCATAAGCCAGGTCCAAAACTCAAGGACTGATTGCACAGGCTTGAATATTATTGGCCAACCATGATAGCCGATGCCATCTAATATGCACGGAGGTGTAAGGCCTGCCAAATCCATGCAGACTTCATACATCAGCCTCCAGAGTTGCTCCATCCAACTATTGCTTCGTGGCCATTTGAAGCGTGGGGAATCAATATCGTAGGGCCGATCAGCCTCTCCTCAACGAAAGGTCACCTGTTTATCTTAGCAATAATCGATTACTTTTCAAAGTGGGCAGAAGCTATACCACTGGTGGAAGTTAAAACTTCTAACATGGTTAATTTCATCAAACACCATGTCATCCATCGATGTGGTGTCCCTAGGCAGATCATCCATGATAACGGTCCCCAATTTGCAAGCCAGGTATTTTATCGGTTCTGTGATAAATACTGAATTTAGAATGTGGCTTCAACTGCTTATAATCCCGCCGCTAACGGCTTGGCAGAAGTATTCAACAAGATAATCATTAAGCTACTCAAAAAGTTCGTTTCCTTAAATAAGCGAGACTGAAATGAGAAGTTTAGTGAATGTCTTTGGGCCTACCGAACCACAATTCGGACCTCAATAGGTAATACACCTTTTTTCCTGGTATACGGGTGCGAAGCAGTCATACCGTTAGAAATCCAGATGTCGTCATTACGAGTCGCTTTGAAGACCAAGATGATAAAGGAGGACAATGATCGATTGCGACTCCAGGAGCTCGAAGCCCTGATGAGAAGTGGTTACAAGCTCAGCAACACATTGAGTTGTATCAAACCCGGATCTTAAAAGCCTTCAATAAGAAGGTTAAGTAAAGAGTCTTCTAGAAAGGAGATTTGGTTTTAGCCATCAGACGACCGATGATCATGACGCACAAAACCAAAAGGCAAATTTCAGCACACATGGGAAGGACCGTTTGTAATAGAAACAGTCTATTCAAATGGGGCATATCGCCTTATGACTTCAAATGGTGATTTACTCATGATGCCGATCAACGGCAGGTTCTTAAAGAAGTATTATCCTTGATAGGATCCTTCTCATGATCAAGTTAACATTACACCTCTGATCAAGATCGTCAGATCCAAGATATGTAGAAGGAGCGATCCTCTCTTTCTCTAAATGAGATCATACAACCATAAACTAGTATCGAGCTGATCGTACACTGATTATCTCAAAGAAGAATTAAGGTTACAAATACAGTAACCAAATAATCCAACACCTCTAGCGGTTAAAGATAGAGGAAAATGTTGGCCTTTAAGCCCAACATGAGTCCTTGACAACTCATCATGCTGAGAGAAATAATATGGCTAGCCCGACTCAAACGGTAGTTGGTAAAGGCATACCAAATCCGTTGACAGCTGAGGATTTGCTAAAAATCCTAAGGGAACTGTTCCCATTTGATTCCGCAGTTAAGGATAGAGGAAAATGTTGGCCTTTAAGCCCAACATAAGTCCTTACAACTCATCATGCTGAGGGGAATAGCATGGCTAGCCTGACTCAAATTGTAGTTGGTAAAGGCATATTAAATTTGTTGACGGCTAAGGATTTACTAAAAATCCTAAAGGACCTGTTTCCATTTGATTCCCTCTCCAAAATCACTTACCAATTCCCATCCATGGAATGGTAAGATCACGTATAAAGGTATTCATATTTCTTGCAAAATGATGAGTCTAACCTATCATGTTAACACTAAACCTCTGATAGCAAGACTATAATCTACTCCTAAACGGATAAAACCAATATGCCCAGTGAATAAACCCGCTTGTCTTTCTCTTCAACAGAACGACAGGTCCACTCAAATTATTGTTATGTTCAAGCACCTCTAACAGTAAATGAATCCTTGTCAAGTTAACATCACACCTCTGGTAAGTTGCTTTGGGACTCATTTCCTAACTCCCCAGCGAGTTTCTGATAATCAGTCCTCAGTAGACTTTTCTGGTTGTCACGTTAACAATATACCTCTGACAATTTCTTCCAAATAACATCCGAAGGAGATCAAAATCCTCATGGAGTTAATAATCAAGTCAAGTTAACAATCAAGTCTTATTTCCCCTAGTGGAACTATTTCTTTGTCATCATGTCCAGTTCGTCACCTCTGAATGACAAAATTTCGAGCTTGGTGGCTTCTCAATCGGTTATGTTCATATTACCTCTAAACCGATAGATAGCCAAGTCTCATCTTTCAGTCCAGTAGGGACTATTTCTTTGTCATCATGTCCAGTTCGTCACCTCTGAATGACAAAATTTTGAGCTTGTGGCTTCTCAATCGGTTATGTCCATATTACCCCTGAACCAACAAATAGCCAAGTCTCATCTTTCAGTCCAGTAGGGACTATTTCTTTGTCATCATGTCCAGTTCGTCACCTCTGAATGACAAAATTTCGAGCTTGGTGGCTTCTCAATCGGTTATGTCCATGTTACCTCTGAGCCGACAGATAGCCAAGTCTCCTCTTTCAGTCCACTAGGGACTATTTCTTTGTCATCATGTCCAGTTCATCACCTCTGAATGACAAAATTTCGAGCTTGGTGGCTTCTCAATCGGTTATGTCCATATTACCTCTGAACCGACAGATAGCCAAGTCTCTCTTTTTGCTTACCGTTATGTCCAGTTCGTCACCTCTAAACGGTAAATGATCGGCAAAAAGCAAGTACGAGAATAAGTAAAAAGAGTGTGGGTCGATGTTACTGCTTTTGCGATTCTTCCGTAGTAGCGAAGTGGCTATACGGGTCGTATCCACAAGGAGGGAGAGCGATGAAAGCTTGATGCGGGTTCTTTGTTCAAAAAAAGAGAAAGTTCTTTGTTTCAAATAAAGAATTGAAAAATGAAATCAAGTTGTTTCAAGAATTGTTTGAAAATGATTTGGTGGTTTGTAAAAGTGGGTCTTTCTTAATGGTAAAGGCGCATGACTAACTTTCTACTAATTGCTCCCACTAATCCCTAACTTCTTGAAGATGTAGCCTCATGATGGATCATTGGCAAGCATAACCCTTATGCATTAGAACTATTCACGTGAAAATCGAGTGAAAGTTCTTCCTATAATTTAGCTTTACACAGCAAAAACTCGGACATTCCCTTATCAAGATCCAATAGAAGGCGAGAATACGGGAAGACACGAGTGCACTAATGGTATCGACAAAGTTAAAAAGAAAGCCTCTAACTTACAACAACAAGCAAAGTACAAAACCTATAGATCATCAAAAACCATTTAAGCATGAAATATAAGAAGGTAAATACTTATAGGTAAGTTAGAGTTAGAACCCTTATCTTAAGATGTCATAGCTCTCGTTTGCACAAGGCTTATTTGACACTATTGACTCATTTGGGTTATCAATCAAGTTGTTAGAGATTAGTGGGTTAGTAGTTAGTTAGCCATGCAACAGGGGAGTTAGTTAGACATGGTAAGAGAAGAAACAACCAAAAGAAAAGAAGTAGAGAAAGGAAGTTACACTACAACAAGAACGTAAAAACCAATAGAAAGCACAAGTAAATTGAAAGAAGAAAGAGAAGTAGTTACTTGTATTAGCTTGTCACCTTTCAAATACAACTCTTACACACTCTCTCTCTCTTTCGCTCTAATAGCTAAAACTAAAACTAGAAGAAGAAGAACAACAACAACTACAACTCCTAACAAAGCAACAAAATACAACTCTGTTCTCTGGATATCTCCCAACTGAAGACCCCTGGGGGTATTTATAGGCACCAGGGGAAAGGGGGCTAGGGGAAGGCCCGTTGTCCAAAGCACAGGCGCGCGCGCCCAAAGGGCCGCGGAAACGCGGCATGGGCTGTGTTTCTACGGCCCTGCCAGGGGGCGCGCGCTTGGCTTCGGGCAACACACCGTCCCATCTGTTTTCTGATGCCTGGATGTCTTAGATTCGTGATTTGATGCCCTGGACTAACAAAATCTTCACTCTAAAGTCAATGGCTACTTGGTAGGCCTTTAATCACCCATTAAGTGGTGATTTAGGGTCTTCTTCTTCATTTACACACCATAACCTAGGATCAAGCAAGCAAAGCTTTATTAGCAGAATTTTGTATCTAATAAATATGAGAATGTGTTAACAATTATGCAAAATTAGAGACTAATCAGTAAACATTCTGAGTTTGATAATCTCTAATCGTTTATGTCTAACTTGTCACCTTTGAACCCATGGATATCCGATCTCATCTTTCAATCCAGTAGGGACTATTTCTTTAATGGTAACTAACCCTATCAGTTTATCACCGCTGATTAGACTGGTTATATCGTTATTCCGTTTTCTTTTGAGGATTGCAATACAACTTGAAAGTAAGAATTGAAAATTCAGAAGATAAAACAAGTTGAAAATACAACAGGGGAGTCAAATAAAATCACTTTTTATTGATTCCAAAAGAGGGATACATGGATACATGGATTACAAGCTACTAGGGTACTTCGTAGGAGTTGATCCGTTCTTCAAGAGTGGTCAACCTATTCTTCCTCTCCTCAGCAGCCCTGATAAGTGCCTGCGACCTCAACTCGGCCTCATTAAAGCTCGCTGTTTGGGCCAGGCGAGCCTTAATTTCAGCCAAAGTTGCATTCTGCGCTAGTTCCTGTTGCAGGACTTCGTCATTCTGAGCCCTAAGCTGCTCTATCCGAGCAATCTCCTCAAGGTGTACCGGTCGACCTTGGATAAAAGAAGATTGGCTTTCTTGATCATTTCCTTAGCCTTTTCAATCTTATCCTCAGTGTCGAGAAGGGCACTGTTAGAAGCATCTATGGCATCCTCGAGCTCTACTCCTAAGGATTTCAAGTCAGAAGAAATTGCCTTAGCTGCTTCCTGAGCGGCAAGATGTGCTTCATGCATTTCAGCAGCGAGGTGTGCAAGCTGGTCATTAACTGAAGACTCCAGATCTGAATGGCTGAGACGGTGCCATTCGTCCACATCCCTCTCAAGCCTGTCCACTAGAAGCTCCAATGTGGGGGCTGGTCATCCCCTCTAAAGTCTTGAATGCTGTCAATACTTCGAGAGAGGACCACATTCAAAGCAGAAAACGAGGTAGTCGAGCCCTTCAAGACCAAAGCAATGGATCGCTTCAAGCCCTTATAAAAGCTGTCGACTAGCTCAGTCACAAACTCATTCTCGGCTTCAGCTACTCTCGGTGAACGAGTGGCCCCTGAAGGCAAAGCTTCCACCGGTTTCACTGACATAACCATAGAGGGAATGGTAGGAGCACAGGCTGGAGGGGTCGTCGGTGATCTCGGAGGAGTTCTCATCGAGACCAGTACACTAGCCACAATCGACGTAGGAT
Source organism: Agave tequilana (assembly GCA_038442645.1). NCBI lineage: Eukaryota > Viridiplantae > Streptophyta > Magnoliopsida > Asparagales > Asparagaceae > Agave > Agave tequilana. The sequence goes on along the minus strand of JAVJIF010002537.1, from coordinate 79,310 downwards.
TGGTAACTACTTCCGGGAGAGCTGGCTCAACAACCAGTGTTGGTAAAGTAGGACTGGCAATCACCTTCAGCTTCGCAATTGGCAGGATAGGCAGCGCTGGCAAAACCACTGACAGTTCACTTACCGACGTAATTGGAAGTGAGATTGGTTCCATAACCACTGTCCCCTCGGTCTCTTTAAGGCCACTTGCCGGTTCAGGTTGATAGGAGGGCAGACCGTGATACGAGGCATCCAACTCAGCAGCATCCGCCGCGGTCGAAGTACTTGCTTCACCCCTGATTCCCTCAGAAAGATTGGCTGGTTCTCTTGAAGTAGATGCACCCAAAGGTGAAACACCTGTAGCAAGATTCTATTTAAGCAAGGTATAATGAATATCAGGAGAGAATTACTCACAAAAGGTCAAAGCATTACCAAAAGATGATATAGCTTCAATCGCCTGGGCCACAGTTTCTCTCTGAACTTTCTCGACGGCGGCATCAGTACCCTCAGGTTCTACAGGAAAATCTTTGGCAGAGTCGACACGGACGGCCGGCTCACCTTCACTCGCCGAACCCTCTGTGGTCCATCCTAAAGAGCTAGAGGCCACGGGACTTCCTTTTGAGGTCCCAGCACCCGAAGGACCAACATCGGCCGCATCACCTCCAGAGTCTTCTGAGGCAACGAAGTAGCTAGCCTCGTCACCTTCTTTATAAGTGAACAAGGGATCATAGTAATCTCCCTGTTCTCCTACAGCCTCGACTCTCGAGTCTCTTGTTGTCTCAGTTCATGAATCATAGAATAAGCAATGAGCTGTATGAAATTTATAAGTATATGCTGCAAGAACAAAGCTGGTCTTACTCAGGTTAGGAACATCTTTATCAACAGTCTGCTTCGGAGCCGACAGCTTAATGACTAATGGAGCAGGAGGAGGAGGCGCCGCGGTTGACTCACCCTCTGCAATAATGGTGGGAGTATAGCGACAAGGCCTCTTCACTACCCTCTTCCTACGAGATCCACCTTCCCGCTTTCGCTTGAAGTGAACGTCGGGATCTTATTCCTCTACTCTACATCAACATGTTCTATGGGGGCTATGCCTACCCCACCAAGAGCATCAGGTGGAACCTCAGCACCTGCGTTTCCCTCAAAATGGGGACTCTCTGCATCCGAAGCCTCACTATCAGTAGTAGCGACGAATTTCCCGAGGCCTGGCATGCGGACCCTCCTGCCCTCACCTCTCTCAGTGACTTTCCGCTTCAGCCGCCGAGAGATTAACTTCACGCCAAAAGAGTTAATAGAAAACTCGATTGGTGTGGAGTTTGAAGTTCTGTACCACTGACAGAACCCCAAAGTTGTCTGAAGATTCGGAGTCCTCAGCAGCATGCACAGCCACGCCTCAGTACAGCCAGTGATATAGAACCGCCAGGCACGAGCACCATCAATGAGGCTCCCCATAAAGGTCAGATTGGTGTCGGGTTACCTACGTACAGTTGGTCATATCCGAACTGACGAGCAAACTGATTCGGGACATAGGGTTCCAAGTAGCAGGTATCCCCACTCCTGTACACCAGATGGGATGGCCGGATGCTAACCAGCCACTCAAAAAACTCCCTGGCTCAGCGACGTCTGTGTTGGCCCAGAGGTCCTTCACTCTAGTTTTGATGATGATTAACTCATGTAGTTATAGTTTACTAATAATCTTGTGATATTTAGTTTCAGATATTTGATCAAGATATTAGTAGGTGATTAGCTTCAACAAAGGTGTTTTGGAGCTTTCACATGGTGATTCAAGAGCCTGAGCGTCAAGTTCATATCTAGCACTCGGTTGGAGTCAAGCTCGGTGGATCACGTCTGGATCGAGTCAACTTGAAGATGGCGTTCTACAAGAAGGTTTCGGTTTGTTTAGTTTAAGATTGTTTAGATCATGTGTTAAAGATTAGATAGTGTGATATGCTCAAATTCACAACACACACTTATTTAAAATTTCATGTTTATTGGTTTTCGGTTTTTAGTTTAACCGATCTTGGTTTTCATGAATAGATAGTATCAAAATAAGTTTACATGGTTTAATGTATATTAGATTTGTTCTATATACATCTACGCTTCATATATTTAGACAAACTTATTTGGATATGCCTATTCATGTGTTTGGTGTTTTGTATTTAAACAAAACCTATTTTCGGATTTAAAGTCAAAAACATAGATATAATACTTTTCATGTATATTGAATTCTATCCATATACAATATGATTCAAAGTTGTTTAAATATCATGTTTTTGTATTTACATGAGTTTTGGAGAAAACGAATTTCCATTTCAAAAATCCTAGTTTTGGAAAATACAGTTTTTGGTTTTAGGCTAAATTTCAAAGTTACAAAAATGGTCCAAATGGTTTGAAATATGTCTTGAATTTTTGTCACACATGTTTGTACTTCAAAGATAATATACATGAACTGATTTTTGTGGAATTTATGGGATTTAATAGAAAATAAAAAGCAAAGTTTCTAAGTCCTATAAGTTCTGGACTGGCTGACTGCCGGTCGACCAGTGTCGACCGGACCGGTCGACCATAGCAGTGGGCGGTCGACCGAGCCGGTCGACCGACGTGCATAAAACATGCACGCAGCCAGGCTGATGGGCCAGTCGACCAGAACGGTCGACCGCCAGAGAGCCTTTGCTCTCTGGAAATGGCCCCGGTCGACCGACCCGGTCGACTGACCCGGTCGACCAGCAGAGAGCTCTGCTCTCTGTATCAGTTCGGTCGACCGGGCGGTCGATCGACCAGAGAGCTGTTGCCCTCTGGATCCAGTCCTGGTCGATCGGGCGGTCGATCGGCAGGCGCAACGGTCAAAAATTTGACCGTTGGTCGGTCGACCGGAAGGGCAAAATTGCCCTTGTCTGCTGCCAACGGGCAGATTTCAAATGGGGTATAAATATCCCCCTATTTGATTTGTTTCATAACAAGTTTTCAAGAGCAAAAATTTCAGATCTTTTCAAGTATTTTAAGAGCAAGTTTTTCAAAAGAGTTTTAGGGTTTAGAAGATCAATCTTTATTTGTTTTTAAAGTGTTGGAAAATTCAAAGAAAATAGTCTTTTGGGAATTGGTTTTGTGTTCTAAATTCTATATCTATTTGGAGTTTTTCCCAAACATTTTTGTTTGTTCCAAACACTTTATTTCCTCACGCTTGAGCTTATCATTTCTCTCCTATCTATAGGATCTTGTTTAGTGAGAAAGATTTGGTTTGTGGTTGTTAGACCACCAAGTTGTAAACCTTCCATTGATTGTGATATCACTCTAGTGAGAGGTGATTTAGTTGTTATCCTTCAAGTGTGAGGTGATTGTGAAAGTGGTATTTGGCTCCCTCTAGTGAGAGGTGGAGATTGTGTTAGAATCCCTCAAGTGTGAGGTGATTGTTGTTTGAGTGGCTTTGTGCCTAGCCTCTAAGTGTAGATGTGTATTTGGTTGAGAGAGGAGTTGTGTACTCCTAAATTGTATTTGCCCAAAATCCTCAGTGGAGGTTCCCTGTGTGGGAAGTTCTGTGTGGACGAGTTAGTGGAAATCCTTCTGTGTGAAGGCTGGGACGTAGAGCTGGGTGCTTGAACTCGAAATATATCTCGGTGTTTGCGTTTGATCCACTTTCTCTAACTCTCTCTCTTATATTGTGCATTGCATCTTATTATCATATCATATACATACTTGTTTTGTTTGTGTGTGCCTCACTAGTGTTTAACCAAGAGAGCTTCATATAGCACCTCAAGTCTCATTCAGAGGAATCAGGAGGAGTTAGTCCAGAGCCCTTCACCGGGAATTCGGCTACACTCTTTGGTTATACTTAGTGTGTTGCAATTTGTTTTTAAATTTCGCATTATTTGTATTAGATTAGCCGTACACCTATTCACCCCCCTCTAGGTGTACCTTCAATTGGTATCAGAGCCTACACTCCTGATATTAGGTTTAACCACCAAGAGTGTGATCTTGGTTGCTAATCTAGATTTGTATTTGCCCACTTATATTGTTTACACACACTCATTGGACTATATGACCCCTCCTATGTTTGATACTTCCAACATTGTTGTTTGGAAGGCCAAGATATCCATGTACCTAAAAACCCTAGGCTTGCATGTTTTCCTTGCCGCTACCAAGAAATCCTATCTTGATAATAGCAAGCATATAGAGGCCAATGCACAAGCCCTAATGGCACTTAGAAGCACGCTTAGCAAAGAATATTTGTGCTTAGTTTCTCATTGTGATTCCCCTTTTGCAGTGTGGAATACTTTGACCTCCTCCGAGCTTCAAACGCCAAGCATTATGGAGAAGGAATCTAGTGGAGAATC